>CM053031.1:257605089-257897589 GCA_028564925.1 Lithobates sylvaticus
CAATCAAACCAATCCTTGGTGTCAAGTATCCGATCGTAGATTCAGGCTGGGCTCACACTATTTCCGCATGCGGCTCACAGCAGGGGTCCAGTGTGTCCCCGTTCACCATTTTATCCCCAAATTTTGGGCTAAATTCGGACCTGAAACGGACCAAAAGACCCACAGGACCCCAGTGCAAATCATGCTCCAAATCTTGTAGGAACAGTTTCTGGATGGCCCCTTCCTGTTCCAACATGACTGCGCACCAGTGCACAAAGCAAGGTCCACCCTTACGGACTAAGATTGGGATGTCATTAAAGTTCATGTGTGTGTAAAGACAGGCATCCCAATACTTTTGGTAATATAGTGTATATGAGCATCCCATTCAAAAACGATGGCGCTAATATGGGGTTGGCCTCTTTTTGCCTCTCTAACAGCCTCCACTCTTCTAGGAAGGCTTTCCACAATATTTTGGAATGCGTCTATGGGAATTTGAGCCCATTCAGCCAAAAGAGTGTAACATCGCCATAACCGCTGGGGGCGGCTGTATTTTTCTGGGCTTACTGATTACCTCCTCTGCCTTGCAGCTCGTCGTTCTCGTCTAGGGGTTCCCAGGGTTAGTACCCAGTAACTGTGGAGACTGACACTTAAAGTCCTTTTGAGAATTTTTATTTGCATAAAACGTTGGACAAAACACAGTCTCATAGTGGGGAATAGAGGGCAAGGGTGTAGAAGCTCAGGCACTTGGAACTTGCTGACACTTGAATAAATGCCTCTCTCTAGATGATTCAGGGAGTAGCCACTTGCAACTGGATAACTCACTGTTGGATAAACCCTTGTTTGTAGATTTAGCAGCCAACAAGTGATCTTAGTTTAGCGAAGTCTCTGCCACAGACTTGGTTAGGAAACTTTAGAATGAACACACCAAAGTCTCTCACAGGAACTTATTTGCAACTGAAGGATAGGTTAGGAACTTTTCCTATGGCACCAGTATCTTTCAGCCGATCCGGTGATACCGTAGGAAATGCGGATTCAACTAGTGTCCATACATCTCAGCTTCCAGGCTCTTACCGAGCAGCCAGCCTTGTGCGTGGCCCTCCTCCGAGGAGTCCTCCCCTGGTTGCATGCAGAGTTGCTGGGCCTCTCCAATCCTGAGATGGCACCGGAACACTTCAGAATCCTCCTTCAGTTACTGCGCCTCGAACTAGCCAGTTCCGAGGCTCGGAAACGGATGGATCCCCACCCCAGACCATGAGGGCCTCTGGGGCTGGTTAGGAGAACTGGGACAGACCCAGGCCGGGTCCTGTCACCCCGAACCATGTGACCTCCGCACCTTAAGTACCCCCTCCCCGGAATACACAGCGTGGCAAACACGCCCACTGATTGGCTCCAGGAAAAAATAGGGCACCCAATGCGTCCAACCAGACTGCGTTTCAAGATCCGTCACAGGTGCTCACCTCACCTATGACCAGGCAGAACCTTAATACAGTCCAGCCAAACTGATGCCAAAGTATAACCTAGTATAATTAACCCCAAAACTCAACTACAGTTCTGGGCAAAAACTAGATTTACATATAGCGGGGCACTTTGAAAAAGCGCCGGCACTACAAGAGCATTTGTGAGGTCAGGTACTAATAATGTTGGTCAAGAAGTTCCAGCTCACCTCAAGGTTTATCCCAATTCATCCAAAGGTGTTCAGTGGAGTTGAGGTCAGGGCTCCTCATCAAACAATTTAAAAACCTCAGCCACCACTCTTGAGAAGGCTTTTGGATTTTGGAGTGTGTCTATGGGAATTTCTGCCCATCAGCCAAAAATTCGGGAGGTCAGGTACTGATTCCGGAGAAAATCTGGCATGCAATTGGTATTCCACTGTATCCCAAAGGTGTTCAGTAGGGCTGAGGTCAGGGCTCTGTGTAGGCCACTCAAATTTCTCCACATCAAACCGTACCTTTATGGAGATGGCTTTGTACACAGTGGCCTAGTCATGCTGAAACAGAAGAGTCCTCCATAATGTTACCACAAGGTTAGAAGAGCACAATTGTCCAAAAAGTCCTTGGTATGCTAATGTTTTTCAATAGAGGTTGCATTGCTATGTGATTGATTTTACGCACCTGGTTCTGGGATGGAATATCTAACATGCTCATATGGGTGTGATGGTCAGGTGTCCACAAAACTTTGGTTATACAGTGTAACTTCTAATGTATGCATAACAAGATTTTTTATTTTTTTTGCTTTAAGTTGGCTCAAAATTCCCCTATAAAAACGAAATGCTAGACAGAAAACATAGGCAGTTTCATGTCAATCCCATGTTCCTGGAAGGAAAAAAAAATAGTTCCAAACCAGTCCTGGTCATAAGACCCCTGTGTGGTAATTAGGGACTGTGGAGGAATTAGTTCAGGCGAATGCTCAGCATATTTTTGTATCGGACAGAAGAGGGGCTCTATTGTTCCCAGTGTCCCGAGGGGGACAGGCACACAGCAGCACATGAAGGACCCGAGGCCAGCTTGTTGCCCTGGTGCCACTCTCACACTGTCACATCCCATCTATCTCCCAGCAGTGATGAGTCCATGTGTAGAGGCCAAAAAACCGGGAGCCTGGCCTCTGCTACCGCTGCATATCCGCAACCTTCTAGAACTAGATATGACCTGAAGATTCAACTGTGCCGACACGTAGATCAGTCATAGTGATTTCTGAGGGAAGCTTTGTATTATGTATAATATATATGACTAGCAAAACAGTCAGCGGCTAAAACTGTTATATTATTAGCTCAACACAAAAAAATAACCATTAAAAAATGACTGATGGGAAAATGGACTATTTATGTGCACTTTGTGACTATGCTTTTGTTTCGTAAGCTTCAGTGGCAAATTTATTATATTTCTTCTCAATCATTATGAAACCAAGTGGAATTTTAATGGAACACATTTTTATGAATCTATCTATAGAGAGAGAGAGAGAGATTGGGAGAAATTAAAAAGACCCTGGTTGGTATGTGGGACTATGATTGCAGAAACATCTGGGTATAATATGGCACTAAATGTGTGGGTACAGCTTGGCAGAAATGAATACCATCAGTGTGGGCATAAGGGAATATAATTACAGTTAGCTAGGCCGAAAAAAGACACAAGTCCATCCAGTTCAACCATAATGTGCACTATGGTTGTGGGCACATTAGTGTTTAATGTGACACTGCAGGTGTGTGCACATCTGGATCTCATGTGTCAGTGTGGTCTTGGGCACATGGGTATCACGCGACACTGGGGTGTGTTCACACTGCCACTGGAAAGTGGGCACAGTGGGCATCATGTGGCACAGTGAGTTAAGTAATGTAGGTATTATATGGCCCTGGGAGGTAGATACACTGGGTATCACATGGCACTGGGGTGTGGGCACACTGTGTATCATATGGCAGGGGAGGGGGAAGGGGATCACCGCTCCAGGTGGAAATGTGGGTCTAGAACTCTCCTCGGAACTGGAACACCAGGTGCTGGCTAAGCATTTAGCAACATGCGGCAGAAAGGAAGTTCTGGTATGATGTGGCACTGGAATATTGGTACAGTGGGTATCATGTAGCACTGGGGGTAGGCTCCATGGGTATGATGTGGCCCTGGAAGGCTACATACACTGAGTATTACAGGGCACTGGGGTGTGGGCACACTGGGTATCACGTGGCACTGGAATGTGGGCACAGTGGTTATCAAGTGGCACATGGAGGTAGGTACCATGGGTATCATGTGGTCCTGGGGGGTAGATACACTGAGTATCACATGGCACTTGTGTGTGGGCACACTGGGTATCACGTGGCACCAGAATGTGGGCACAGTGGGTATCATGTGGCATGGGAGTTGGGCACATGTGGTACCACACTCTGGGTGTGTTGATTTCAATTAAATGTGATCAAGTGCAGGACTTTAGGGCACCAACTTGTACATCAGAATCATTCCAAATAATGGTAAATAACGGTGATGTGTTATTTTTAAAAGCATTGCCAAAATGTCTAATGCCCTGTACATACGGTCGGAAAATCCGACGGAAAAGGTCCGATCGGATAATATTGTCGGAAAATCCAATCGTGTGTGGGCTATGTCGGACTTTTCCCGTTGGAAATTCAGACGAAAAAAAGCAGGATCTCAAATTTTCCGACAACAAATTCCGATCGGACTTTGTCCGATCGTTTGTAGAGAATTCCGATCGGACAAAGTGACACGCATGCTCAGATCAAATTACGAGACCAAAGCTATTGGCTACTAGCCTGAACGTAGTCCCGTCGTAACGAACGAACGTCACCACGTTCCGAACAATCGGATTTTCCGACAACTTTGTCCAACCGTGTGTATGCAACACCAGTTTCGGCAGATTTTGTGGTCGGAATGTCCGACCGTGTGTACGGGGGCTTAGAAGTTCAAACTGATGTTAAATTAGAAGTAAACACTAAACAAATTACATTTTGCTTAACAGCAAGGAGCACATGGAAGGGCGACGCATGTCAAACAACAACAAAGAAAAATGTCCAGCTCAACTTACCAGCCAGCAACAAACCAAATTGTCCTGTCTGTAATGCCGCGTACACACGGTCGGAATTTTTGTTGGAAAAAGCTCTGATGGTTTTCCCATCGGAATTCCGACGAAATTTCGCTCAAACTGTCTTGCCTACACACGGTCACACCAAGTTCCGACGGTCTGTAACACCACGGCATAAAACACGTTCAACTGCACTATAAAAGGGAAGTTTAATGCTTCTGAGCATGCGTCGAATTGTTTCCGAGCATGCGTCGGAATTTTGCATGTCGGAATTGCACACACACGATCGGAAAATCCGATAGAAAGGTTTTCCGTCGGAAAAATTGAGAACAGGTTCTCAATTCAAAGTCCGTTGGAAATTCCGTTAGAAAAAGACAGTTGGGCATACACACGATCGGAAAATCCGATGAAAAGCTCCCATCGGAAATTCCGATCGTGTGTATGCGACATAAGGCTTCATGTGCACTTGAATTACTTTGACCGCCGGTCGCGGGGAAATGCAAAACGCAGCAAAATTGCGCCACGATTTTACTGCAATTTTGCACGTTTTGCAGCCGGCGGTCAAAGCGTTCCTATCCTGAATGCAGTTCTTCTGCGTTCAGGAGAGGCAGGTTAGGGGAGGTTGATCCTCCTCTAACCGCAGCAGCTCCTAAACGTTTCTAAAAGCCTATGTGTACATGGACACATACTGTAGGCTTTTATGGAGTTGAGTTCAGGAGCTTTGTCAAAGAAACGGCAAAAGCTACCTAACTCAAGTTTAGGAGCTGCTAGTGTACATGGAGCCTTACAGTTTATGTTAAAAACAAGGGTTTAGATTAAATAGATCTGTAAGCTGCAGAGGCCACGACAAGGCACCCCAGTATTATCTGCAGTCCTAACGCTATAGGACTGTTGCTCCATACGTGTCCAGTGCCTGCGTCCCACACCGCACTATGCGATTCTTTGCACCAGTCTCTAGTGTGTCCTGTAGAGACATACACTGTATTACCAAAAGTATTGGGACCCCTCCTTTACACACACATGAACTTTAATGGCATTCCAGTCTTAGTCCGTAGGGCTCAATATGGAGTTGGCCCTCCCTTTGCAGCTATAACAGCTTCAACTCTTCTGGGAAGGCTGTCCACAAGGTTTAGGAGTGTGTCTATGGGAATGTTTGAACATTCTTCCCGAAGGGCATTTGTGAGGTCAGGCACTGTTGTTGGACAAGAAGGCCTGACTCGCAGTCTCCGCCCTAATTCATCCCAAAGGTGTTCTATCGGGTTGAGGTCAGAACTCTGTGCAGGCCAGTCAAGTTCCCCCACCCCAAACTCGCTCATCCACACTAAATTGCCAAAAGTATTGGGTCCCCCCTCCAAATCATTTGGTGGAGCAGGGGATTATGGTGTGGGATTGTTTTTCAGGGGTTGGACTTGGCCTTTTAGTTCCAGTGAAGGGAACTCTTAAGGATACCAAGACATTTTGGACAATTTCAGGCTCCCAACTTTGTGGGAACAGTTTAGGGGACGGCCCCTTCCTGTTCCAACATGACTGAGCACCATTGCACAAAGCAAGGTCCATAAACACATAGATGAGCGAGTTTGGGGTGGAGGAACTTGACTGGCCTGAGTCCTGATCTCAACCAGATAGAACACCTTTGGGATGAATTAGAGTGGAGACTGCGAGCCAGGCCTTCTCGTCCAACAAATGCGCTTCTGGAAGAATGGTCAAACATACCCATAGACACACTTCTAAACCTTGTGGACAGCCTTCCTAGAAGAGTTGAAGCTTTTATACCGGCAAAGGGTGGGCCAACTCAATATTGAACCCTACAGACTAATGCCGCATACACACGGTCGGAATTTCCGATGGAAACAGTCCGATGGGAGCGTTTCATCTGATTTTCCGACCGTGTGTATTCCCATTGGTCTTTTTCTATCGGAATTTCCGACGGACTTTGGATTTAGAACCTGTTCCTAATTTTTCCGACGGAAAACCTTTCTATCGGATTTTCCAATCGTGTGTATGCAATTCCGACACGCAAAATTCCGACGCATGCTCGGAAACAATTTGACGCATGCTCAGAAGCATTAAACTTCCCTTTAATAGTGCTGTCGAACGTGCTGTATGCCGCAGTGTTATTGACTGTCGGAATTTGGTGTGACCGTGTGTAGGCAAGACAGTTTGAGCGAAATTCCGTCGGAATTCCGACGGGAAAACCATCAGAGCTTTTTCCGACCATGTGTACGTGGCATAAGACTGGGATGCCATTTAATTTCATTTGCGTGTAAAGGCAGGCGTCCTAATACTTTTAGCAAAATAGAGTGTAGATATCTGTGTGGAAGGAACCACAAAGCGTTTCGGGTGATTTAGGCATCAGACACACCCAGAAGTGTATCGGATTGTGAAGAATCTTGGACATCAGATCAAGGATTCCAGGAATGGGTCTCTTCTTTCACTGGAGTTTTTTTTTTTTTATCCGGCAATAGGATCGCTTTAAACCTGGGTGACTTTACTTTCAAGAGGCCAACTGAAATCTTATTAGAAGACAATGCCACTGAGGAGTAAGTGACTTGTAACCTGGGGCACGGTCATTTATCTGCTCCTGTCTAGGGCTCAGCCCGCTGCAGGCACTGGCAGGGATCTGAAGAGAGCCATCCCAGGGACATATGAGGGCCCAGTAAAACACTGCTGAGCCATTGTGCTCCTCCACAGGGGGGGCGCAGACATTTTAATTCTCACTTCTACTGCTCAGGCCCTAAATACAAATTACTGTTAACCTTCCCGGCTTGAGATAACCTTTCAGAGTAATTATTAAACTCAGTCAGTGAGTAACCTCACAGTAATACGAGATTGTGTAATATTTCAGAAATCCCGCTGAAGTGGATTTTATTACACCTAATCCCGATTTAAGGAAGTTCTGACACATTGGAATAAAAAAAAAAATGAAAAGTAAAAACCTAAAAAATTTTTCTTTTTTTATAACTTCCTAAATCCCAGTCTAGGTCACATGTGAAAATTCTACGGGTCTCTGTCAAGTTAATTTAAAGTTTGGCAATTTTTTTATTTTTTTCACAAATGTAAAAATCAGCATTTTTTTTGCAAAAAAAAATTAAAGGAAGGAGGAAAGAGGAAAATGAAAAAAAAAGTTTTGCTTCAAATATCAGTTTTGTGGGGTATTCTTTGATGTTGAATCATGATATATGGTGAGAATGCTAAACAATTAAGTATTATGGGAGGTTTGTGATTAAAATCTTAAAGATGTAAAAAAAAAAAGTTGAACACATTAGAAAAAAAAAAGAAAAAAACTAAAAATTATTTATTTTCTTTTACTTCTTAAATCCCAGTCTAGGTCACGGTGACATCACGGCATCATCCCGCATGTGAAAATCCTACGGGTCGCTGTCAAGTTCATTTAAAGTTTGCCAATTTTTTTTTATTAATGTATATGTAAAAAAATCAGCATTTTTTGCAAAAAAATAAAAATTAAAGGAGTTATAAAGGCAGAAGGATTTTTATCTTAATGCATTCTATGCAATAATCGTCCTTACCGATAATCGGACGATCCCTAGTCAGGAGTCATGCAACCTCATAGGACAGTCAGGGGGGAATGAAAACTCCTCCTACAAGCTTTAACCAGTACTCAGCCAGACACTGGTTAAAGAAAAAAAAAATGAGACTTTACAATCACTTTAACTGCTTCCCAACCAGCCGCCACAGTTATACTGCGGCAGGTTGGCTCCCCTGCGCGTGCCGTCGTAGCTGTACGTCGGCTCGCGGGGTCCGGATAGCAGGCGCGCTCCCGCTGCACAGAGGGGGTGCCGATGTAAACACACACTTCCCAGTTCTGTTCTGAGAGGAATGTCAGATCGTGTGTTCCTATTAGCTAGGAACCACATTCCGTCACTTCCTCTAGTCAGTCCCCTCCCCCTTCAGTTAGAATCACCTCCCAGGGAACACAGTTAACCCCTTCACCCTGACCCTTAGTGTTTAACCCTTCTCTGCCAGTGATTTTTTTACCAGTTTATCAATTGCATTTTAATAGTCAACTGATCGCTGTATTATTGCCAATGGTACCCAAAAATTTAATCAATAAATTGGTATGAGGTGTTCCGCACCAATATATTGATCGACTCAATGTCCTAACGCATCAGAGACATATTAATCGCTGGGCTACAGCCTGCATTACTTGTTAATATATAAAAATAATTTATTATGATATAGAAATGCTATAAAACTGATCCCCTGCTTTAACTTATTTGCCAAAAGCTAAATCAAATATTCGTCCTTATAGCTTGAATTTTTTTTTACCAAAAATTAATGTAGTAGGATTCATATCGGTTCTAAACTGATGAAAACATTTGCTTTTTTGTAAAAAAAAAAAATGGGTATTTTATTATAGCAAAAAGTATAAAATATTTTTTTTTTTTTCAAATTGGTCGCTCTGGTGGTTGATCGTAATATCACATAAAAGCATGGAATGGATGCGAGGGAAGGATCGTGGGGACAAGGGTGGCAGAACACGGGGCTGCTAATAAGGCAGTACAGCCAGCGTTCCTGTACGGGCCCAGGCCCCATCAGTTCAAAAGGGGCCCCCGGCACCTGCCGGGCAGGGGTGACGGCTCTACTGCCTCATTGCCAACTCTTGTGGCTCCCCCTGCAGCTCTGACGGCTTCTCCTTTTTCTTCCTCCGGGTGCACTGCAGGGGGACTGGCATCTACGTTCCCACCCCCTTGCTGTCTGGGCATTCCCGTGTACCCTGCAGCAGTGCCAGCTTCCCTCCTCTCCTGCCAGCAGCTGCTGAGGGCACACAGGGGATATTTGAGGATAGAGAGGGGGGGGTTGTGCGGTAAATATGTCATTTAACTGCCTCATCCTTTCCTTAATGAACGAACGCAGTGAGCAATTGGCACCGACCACTCACTGTGTCCATTCATAATGGAAGCATAGTTCATTGTGTTTACTATGCTTCAGTTTGTGAATGAACAGAGCACCTCAGAGCTCTTCCCATCCATTCACTGTCCAGTGCAGCTGAGGCTGCAGAGAAAGGGATTGGGGAATCGCTCTCCTCAGTCCCTTTCTCTGTCTCAAATGTAAGTCATCAGCCGTCTGTTTAGACCTGATATTTCACCAAAGGCCCCCTCAACAAGGCTGTAAAAAACAAAAAGGGAGGGGGGGGGGGGCTGTCAGGTAGGCTGTGCAGGGCCCCGTGATTTCTAACAGCAGCTATGGATCGAAGAGAAAGAGAGCCGCCGCTCCAGGCTGATTCGCCGAGATGATAGCTTTACTTCCAGAAAAGGAGTCCCAGGTGCTGGCTAATGCATGCACAGGTAAGGAAAGATGAAGAGGAACTCTGGACAGCCGCACTCCGAGAAGAATCAGTTTTTCTTGTGCTTTTCATTGTAAAATAAACATCACATAACACGAACCACAGCAAAAGTGATACAGAACAAAAATACTGACGCGTTTCACACTGAAATCAGTGCTTACTCATAGATGGATAGCTATGGGTCGCTGCCACTCTGCATATGGGGATGGAGGGCCGGTATGGCGGGGGGCACGGAACAGTCTACCTGTCACATGACCATGACAAACTTGTTGCCAGCCCCTGTTCTAATCCTTCCTTGCTCTAATAAAAATGTGTTTTTGGTTTGCCCTGTGTCCTTCATTTCCTGCCCCTGTTACAGCCATACAAGAAATAGGAGCAACGGCCGTCACCGAGACTGGAAGCCACAGACACCGATAACTCCATTGTCCAAAGTTCTTACCCTTTCCCACTCCACAGAATATGTATTGTTGTGCTCGTCTGTGTCCCTGATGAGGGATTTCCCCAATACAGTGACCGATGGCAATAACAACCTGGCATAAGACCAGAGGATCACACCACAAGATCATTTTCTCTGTGTTCATTGGATCACACAGCTCAGCTTCAGATTAACACCTACTGGGATAGGATGCCACTTGCAGGAGTAGGTGATGACCTCAGGCACAGCTGTGTCCTCCAATAAGCAAAAAAGAAAATAGAATTTTTTCGTACCAACCATAACATCCTTTTCTCTCTGTTGATGGTGGAGGACACAGCTATAATTTGAATCATCACCTACTCCTGCAGATGGCGCTATACCCAGTAGGTGATAATCGATCTTAGATTGTAAGATCCTTGAGGGCAGGGACTGATGCGAATGTATAGTGAATATGTAAAGCGCTGAGTAAAATGATGGCACTACAGGGGGTCCCGGGTTACGAACCCGTTAGAGACTTTCCTCCTGTTTCTAATTCGGAAATGTTTATAAGTCGGCCGCGAATGCGCAGAACGACAATTACGGACATTTCCGATGTTCCGCCGAATGCCGTTCTGTGCATGCGCGGCAAATTACGGACATTTCCGACATTTTCCGAGGCTCTGTATGGCTGTGCATGCGCATAATGGCAGAGGGTCCCCGTAGTGCCCTGTTCGTAAGTAGGAGTGGTTCGTAAGTCGGGTGTTCGGAAGTTGGGGACCCCCTGTATACAAGTACCTGTAATAAAAAAAATTAAGATCTAAAGCAGAGCTGTGTCCTCCAATCAACAGAGAGAAAAGGATGTTATGGTTGGTTTGGTACGAAAAAATTCTATTTTCTTTTTTGTTTATTGGAGGACACAGCTGTGCCGGAGGTCATCACCTACTCCTGCAAGTGGCACCCTAACCCAGTAGGTGTTAATCTGAAGCTGAGCTGTGTGATCCAATGAACACAGAGAAAATGAACACAGAGAACACGTTTCACACCGTTATAGCATGTGATTATTTATAGCTATGAATAAGCACCTGCTATAATGGTGTGAAACGCGTTAGTGGTTTTACCCTTGCTACATGGATTTATTATAACAATAAAGAAATCATTTTTATTGGAGGGCGGCCATCCGGACCTTTTCGTTCAAATTTTTGCATATTGAGCCGCACCCACGCCTGGAGAAAGGCGAGATCATTAGGAAGTAGACGCCTGGAGCGGGTTCTTCTTTTTTTTTTTAGACCTTTTACATTGCTAGGGACAATTCCAAGGACAGGTTTTTATGGCCCTGGACTGTCTAAGGAAATCCGACACAACTGGCACCTGAGGAACTACATGACAAGACATCATAGCTTGTGAAGCCCTGTGCCCATGGAGGCCTCTTAACCAACAGCAGCAGTGCCCGGCGTCTCCCTACCGAGGAATGCCCGATGCATTGAAGCGGTTAACGTCCTCTTTAGGTTTCTGGACTCTGTGCCAGTTTTAGAGGAGAGCGTATAATATGTCCGCTTTTGTTTGCTACCGCTTGGAAAGTCCAGGCTATAAATTAAACTAGCGGGCAGACAAAGGAGTCCATTGTGCTGGCGCGGAGCTGTACAGATTTTACTTAGAAAGGGGCAAGAAGGTGATTTATGTGCCCAGATGAGAGGTCAGTGCCAAGCACACGACTTGGGCTGGAAGATGAGCAATACATGTAAATGCACTGTCCTTAAAGGAGAACTCCAATCACACAAAAATCCCTACGAAATGCATACTTTATTCATATTCATTGATATTATTTGCTATTACCCATTATATCGGTCTTGCCATATAACATTAGCAATCTGTATGTTGATCACTGTACCCAGTGCTAGTACTCAGTCCAAATGTTTTGTCAAGTGTCAACGTGATTATTTTGGTTACTTTTGTATATATATGAACTATTGAACAACTTATGAACCCACCCACTGTTGTGTTGCAAATCATGAGCTTCATGTAAAGTCCCAACCTCTCCTTTTAGGCTGCATTCACACTTGAGCGAAGCGTTTTCAGGCAGAAAATTGCGCGAATTGCTGTGTTTTTTTACCGCGATTCGCAATGGTTTTTACCGCGTTTTGCCGCAATTTTGTGCAGAGCAAAAGGTCACCAATGTATAAAGAAGAAAAACGCCCAAATCTGCCCGATTCGAGTGACAAAAAAGGGTCCAGAACTTGTTTGAGCTTCAGGCGTTTTGGAGTGGAGATGTGAACCATCTCCATAGAGAATAACGTATTTTTTCCCCTCTAGCGTTTTATAGCTTCAGGCTTCAGGCGACAAAACGCTCAGGTGTGAATGCAGCCTTAAGCCCGCTAGCTTTTGCTGGCGTGCTTTCCCATAACTCAACATACTGTAAGTCGTACCTGTTTATCTGCAGTCTTCTCTTATCTACATCCGTTCAAAGTCCAGAATTTATAAAGCTTTCTTGAGCTGTCAGAAAAAAAGGGGGTGGAGAGCTGAAGTTACACTCTGCAGAGCTCAGTAAGGAGAGGTCTGAGAGCTGATTGGAGGGAAGTGATACACTCCCCACCCCCCCCACCCCCTTCACACAGCTCACAGAAAGAGATGTGAGGCTGTCAATCATCTGGAGGTCCCTCCCCTGTCACCTTTTTTCTCTTAGGCTGCATTCACACCTGAGCGTAGCGTTTTCAGGCAGAAAATCGTGCAATTTTACTGCGTTTTTTTACCGCAATTCGCATCATTTTTTACGGCGTTTTGCAGCGATTTTGTGCAGGGCAAAAGGTCACCAATGTAAAAAGAAGAAAAACGCCAAAATCTGCCCAATTCGAGCGACAAAAAAGGGTCCGGAACTTGTTTGAGCTTTAGGCGTTTGGCTTCAGGCGACATGGAGTGGAGATGTGAACCATCTCCATTGAGAATAATAGATTTTTTCCCCTCTAGCGTTTTGTAGCTTCAGGCGACAAAACGCTCAGGTGTGAATGCAGCCTTAGTGTAAGGAAAACTTGTCACAAGTGATTCATGCTGATAGAAGAAGAACGAAGCAGCAGAGAGAAATGACACTTAGTACTCTGAATTAGGACACATTGGTAGCCCATTATTTCCAATGGGCTGTCCTAATGCAACATGCATTACGCATGAACATTAACACACAGCACAAATGTAAATGGGCCACTAATGATTTTTAATCATAGCTGTATGTATATCCTAACCCAATGATAATTATTTGGCCAAAACACAATGGGGGTTATTTACTAAAGGCAAATCCACTTTGCACTACAAGTGCAAACTACAAGTGCAAAGTCGCTGTAGATATGAGGGGGAAATGCAAGGAAAACAAAAAACAAAAACAAAAAGCATTTTAGCTTGTACATGATTGGATAATAAAATCAGCAGAGCTTCCCCTCATTTCAGATCTACCCCTCAGATTTACAGTGACTGCACTTTCAGTGCACTGTGCACTTGTAGTGCAAAGTGGATTTGCCTTTCGTAAATAACCCCCAATATCATAAACTCCTGCACTGTTTTTGTTCAGATAAAATTGTGTTTTTACCTGTTTTTTCTATCCTTACTTGCAGCTCAGTGCTGCTGATCTCTTTCAGCCTCTTTTAGCAACTTCCCTGTCTACATGCACTTGCAGCACTAGCGTTAGCACCATGTCATTGCTCTGGACCCTGATGGTGTGCCAACACAAGGGGTGCAGTTGTTAGACAAATGCATGCCATAGCATTTAGTGCTTGATTAAGTACGGTCATAGAGAAATCAGCGGGTATTTTTTTTACTAAAACTGCAGGTTCAAAAACATTGCAGACAATAGCCAAAATGTTAATAATACAATACCGTTTTTCAATCTTCATTACCATGATTGTCCTGTTGATGGCACTGATGTGCAGCAATAACTGCAATTCCATGTGCCACCTTTAGAGGTCCCTGCTCACACCTGAACTTCACCTAGAAGATATTCATAGTCCTCCCACCAAATTCCTCAGCATTGTACCTGATGCCAATATGTGTAGACTGATCTCCCCTCCCTTCTTGGACCATGCCTGTTCCTGGTTTTACAATTCTGACTGTAGCAATCAGAACATACAATCTCAATTTTAAAACTTGCTTTTCCATCAAAGCTGAAAAAGAATCAAATGAATGATCCAATGTCTTCCATCAGACTGCTGGAAATATTTTTCAATCAATTTTCTTCTCTATTTTCAATGTTTCTTTCAGTCTAATGAATATATTTTAAGCCGCAAAACTGATTGAAATTTGTTGGCCATTTGAAAGCATTAAAGTGACCCTGTCATTATACTAAGTTTACTCAGACAAGATATACCTATAAAAGATGGAAAGGGGCGTTTGGGACTTTATAATAAGCCTGTTACCTGTTGCGCATCCGCGCCACGCCTCGCTGTGGACGGTATAGACATCCCAGCGCCAGCGCGCCCTTTCCATCCTATTGGTTGCTTCATGGGGGAGTTTTGGCACCAACTGTGAGCAGCAGTGACGCTCAGGTGAGGACGCCTCTCCCCCATTGTCACACCAGCGGGAGGATCCCAGGCTATGCCGGGTATATATGACACCCCCATTTGGACTTGATATTTCTGTCAGTTGGTGCCCTTGGGCTTACTGCACACCACTATTGGACCACAGTCTCTTGTGGCCACACAAGGCAACCACCCTGGGATTTTGTCTAGCAACATTTTTTCCTTTTTTTTACGGTATTCACTTTGTGTTTTTTTTGGGGGGGGATATTGCATAATGGGTTACACACAACACTCCAATCAACATCCCTGACTTTTTTCAAGGTCCAACCTATAGGTCCTTTTATTCATACTTTTTTCCATGTGTCTAGAGTCACTAATGATCACTGATATAATTATATATGGAATTTACACCATTTATTACACAATAGTTATATATAATGTATTCATTTCATAGACATCTTTGGAGTCACTGCTATGTGTTACTAGCAACTGTTACATGGACACTCTCATCTTTATGGGGCTCTGGTCATGTGCACCCGGCTTGTCCGTGGGTCCTTATCGCCACAGCTCCCGGGATAGACATTCTAGGCGGCCCTCAGTTTATAGTCCTGTGGTTCTGGACGGCGAGCCAATTAATATGTAGTTTCCCTATGCTGAAAAAGCTAAGGGCTCATTTACACTTGCTATAGCTTCAACACACATTAACGGCTAGTTTACACTTCAAAACAAGGCTTCGGACAGGCTTTGTTCAAGCTCTCTGAACGCTGTCACTAAATAAAATGGTTAGCTTACAGTCCTGTTTACACCTTGCTTTTGCTTTGCTTGGGCTTCAAAAAGTATACCCCATGTAGCTTTAGTGGTGCTTCAAAGCGTCTTCAAAGCCTCCGTAAAAGTCTATGGCAAAGCTCGCTTGAAGCCCCACTGAAGCCCCACAAAGCCTCACTGAAGCCCAATCGAAGCACCATGCAAAAGCAAGGTGTAAACAGGACTGTAAGCTAACCATTATTTTTTTAGTGACAGGAGCTTTGACTGGCGTTCAGAGAGCTTTAACAAAGCCTGTCCGAAACCTTGTTTTGAAGCAAGTGTAAACTAGCCCTAAGAAAGGCTTAGAAAGAAACCACTTCCCATCCGCGCTATAGCCGAAAGACGGCTGCAGCGCAGACCTAATTTGCTGGGAGGGCATCCATAGACGTCCTCCCGTACTTGAGCCCCCTGTGCGCCCCCTGCAGGGTGTGCGCGGCGTGCTCTGTGATCAGAGAGTCTATGAGACTCGGCTGATCACAGATCGATCCCGACCCCTTACCACATGATCAGCTGTCAGCCAATGACAGCTGATCATGTGATGTAAACAGAGCCAATCACCGGCGGCTGTGAGAGGGACATCAGTCCCGATCGCTGAGAGCCTCTGCAGAGGCTTCTGTGCCACCTGCCAGTGCCCACCAGCGCCACCTACCAGTGCCCACAGTACCACCCATCAGTAACCACAGTGTCACCTATCAATGACCACAGTGTCACCCATCAATGACCACAGTGTCACCTATCAATGACCACAGTGTCACCTATCAATGACCACAGTGTCACCTATAAATGCCACCAATCAGTGCTGCCTATCAATACCACCCACCAGTGCCCACAGTGTCACCTATAAATGACCACAGTGTCACCTATAAATGCCACCAATCAGTGCCTCATCACCAGTGCTGCCTATCAATACAACCTACCAGTGCCCATCAGTGCCATCCATCAGTGCCATCCATCAGTGCCACTCATCAGTGCCACCCTTCGGTGCCACCCATCAGTGGCATCTTATCAGTGCCTATCAGTGTCGCCTTATCTGTGCCTATTAGTATAGCCTCATCAGCGAACATCAATGAAGGAGAAAAATTACCCGTTTGCAAAATTTTATAACAAACTATGAAACATGATTTTTTTTTTTATTTCTGTCTTTTTTTGTTTGTTTAGCAAAAATTTAAAAACCAAGTGGTGATTAAATACCACCAAAAGAAAGCTCCATTTGTGTGAAAAAAATGATAAAAATTTCATTTGAGTACAGTGTAGCATGACCGCGCAATTGTCATTCAAAGTGTGACAGCGCTGAAAGCTGAATATTGGCCTGGGCAGGAGGGGGGTTTAAGTGTTAAACAATTTTGTAGTATCGAGAAGAAGAGGAATGTTTAAAACCTGGATGTCAAATGCGCAACATTTTCCACATTCTTTATTCTTATATTTATTACGATTATATAAAAGGTCTCGCTAATGTATCGTGAGCTGTAGACATCATGTTTAGCAAGGGTTAACTGAATCCTGAAATTTATGTTAAGCGTTCCTTCATGGTAAAAGAGTTGGGAATGTCTTCTCCAGAGTACGGACAAGCCTGGCATAGATGGAGATCCTGAGGCCGGGATAAAGGGAAGATGATGCTGGATACTCAAAGCTTCACAAGGGAGCTCCATCAGATAAAAGCCAATTAGAAGCTGTGCTAAAGAGCTGATTAAGTGGCTGTAAAGAGTTACTTGGAGGATTAAACAGATTAGTGTGAGAAATCCTGAGAGCCGAGCTTCATCCAGGACTCAACTGCACTTGTCACAGCTTAATAGAATGTTGATTTGGTTACAAGGAATGACACAATTTGAATCTATGCCAAAGGAAACTGAAGGTGCAGAAGGACAGCAGGCTGACCGATTCAACTCGGGGTCAGGTAAAGTCAAATACAAAGTGAACCTGTCACATCAATGTATTGTAGCCGATATCAAAAATCCTGAAGGGGCCAATGATACCAAAATAAGCCTGTCTAACCATGGGCGTCCGCAGAACTTTTTTCAGGGGGGGGCATAATTTTAAGGTCACCCATGCTCTGATCCTTTTCGACAATGTCATTATCACGGTCATAGACTGCAGACGTAGTACAGGTGATGGTCAGAGACTGCAGACATTGCACAAGAGACTGTCAGAGACTGCGGACATGGCCCAAGAGACTGTCAGAGACTGCGGACATGACACAAGAGACTGTCAGAGACTGCGGACATGGCCCAAGAGACTGTCAGAGACTGCGGACATGGGACAAGAGACTGTCAGAGACGGCGGACATGGCCCAAGAGACTGTCAGAGACTGCGGTACATGGCACAAGAGACTGTCAGAGACTGCGGACATGGCACAAGAGACTGTGAGAGATAGCATACATGGCCCATAAGACGGTCAGTGACTGCATACATGGCTCAAGAGACTGTGAGAGACGGCATACATGGCCCAAAAGACTGTCAGTGCCTGCATACATGGCTCAAGAGACTGTCAGTGACTGCATACATGGCATACACGGCCCAAGAGACTGTCAGTGACTGCATATATGGCACAAGAGACTGTGAGTGACAGCATACATGGCCCAAGAGACTGTCAGTGACTTCATACATGGCCCAAGAGACTGTCAGAGACTGCATACATGGCCCAAGAGACTGGCAGAAACTGCATACATGGCTCAAGAGACTGCGGACATGGCACAAGAGACTGTCAGAAACTGCATACATGTGGGGGGGGGGGTGACAGAGAGAGACAGGGGTGACAGAAAGAGACAGAGGGGGTGACAGAGAGAGACAAGGGGGGGTGACAGAGAGGAGTGTGACAGAGAGAGACAGAGGGGGGGTGACAGAGAGAGAGGGGGGTGAAAAAGACAGAGGGGTGAGAGAGAGGGGGTGAGAGAGAGGGGTGATGGGGTCATCACTCCTGATCCGATCCCTGATTCCAGGGGGGGCACTTGCCCCCCCCCCCCCCCCCCCCCTTACCCCTACATGCGGACACCCATGCATCTAACCCAGCTTCTGAAGACTTTGCCATCCTTGCCGTATTTAATTTTAAAGTGAGCTGTACTGACGTTGTCAATTTGTCAAATTGTTGTCAATTTATTGCCCATAATTGTCTTCACAATTGATTATTTTCTATCAGACTCGTAGGTGGTAGATCTAGAGTTGCCACCTCATCCCTTTAAACCCGAATGCCTTTGAATTACACAGGTTCTGAGGCTTATTAAATGCAGATAAGGCACCAAGTGGGTTTAAATACCACCTTAATCAGCCACAGAACCTGTGTAATTAATATGTGTTCAGGTTTAAAGGGATGAGGTGGCAACCGTAGGTAGATCGATCTATTTTCGGGTTGCTGCTTCTTTAACTAGGACACGTCTTCAGTCTGCAGAGATGATGCAAGAAGCACAGAACGCTTGTAACGGCAGGTGGTGGCCGGTCGCTGCCAGTACAGAAGATGGGCACAGACTGGTACCATACACACTCCGCAGGCTTGCCAGGGGAGAACACAAGCTGCTATAAGAACGCAGATGGGGGCACAGTAGGGGGTGGGTAGTAAATTAGTGGCAACAATAGAACCCGAATCTTGTGGAATTTGCACTGACGTCATTAAAAACAGGCCTGCAGGCTTCTCTTGTCTCAATTAAATGCTCAACAAGACGCTGTCTCCAGCTATCAGCCAGAACCCGAATAGCTCCTACACACCGTGACCATCTCTAGCTCCACCGCCGCAGGACAAAGACATTATTCCCCAACGGAAGCTACGATTGGCTAAATTAGGTTGTCATTTATTTATTTATTTCAGGTACTTATATAGCGCCGCCAGTTTACGCATCGCTTTACATATACATTGAACATTCACATCAGTTTCTACCCTCAACGAGCTTACAACCGAAGGTCCTCAACTCACATTCATACATATACTAGGGCCAATATAGACAGGATCCGATTAACCTACCAGCATGTCTTTAGAGTAATACTAAACAAGAAACTTTCCTAAACTAGACGTATGTTGTGAGATTTGTGATTAGCGATTAAATCTGGGGTCACTTGCCAGAATCAGGTGGTAAACCGGCCAACCATAGACCACTGAAAAATGATGATAGATGTTGGGTAGCCTTTAGCATGCCAATGCATGACCAAGCTGTAAATGTTAATGTTGACCTCCAAGCAGATTAAAAACGATTCATTGCAATTGTGCAATCCTTTAAAACAACAAAATTTACTTTTACATTCAACTTGCATAAGTATCTGAATCTTTTTTGATAAGAGCCATAAATCATGCCTTGCACAGCAGCACTCAGGCTGGAAGAGGCAGAACCTGATTGGCTTCTAGTTCTGTCCCGGCACTAGAAGCCAATCAGGTTCTCAGGGCTCAAGTCCTGCGGGAATGCATGGGAACGGAGTTCCTGTACTTTTTCCACAACAGGAACTCAGTTCCCATTAGCAGCCGTGTCCTGCAAGACTTTGAAGTATGCGAGCTGTGTGGTGCTACACCAGCAGCTGCCGACACAGCTCGCAATAGTAAGTGCTGCACACCTGACCATTCAGGCATTGCCAGTAGGGGGCCCCATGACAGCCTTCGCTTCGATCTACCTGTAAATCACAGCTAGCTGACAGGTAGATCAGGTCCCTGCTGCTAAGAGATTGTATTTAGTCAGACCTCTCGTGATGCGCTCCTCCCCGCCGGCCCCTCCTGATTTTCTGTCTCCTCATCTCCCCCCAGTCTCCTGCATACTTGCTCTGTGTTCCTGCTGAATCCCCCCCTCCTCTATCTTCAGTGCCATATGATGAGAGAACCCAGAGGAGGAGCACAGCTATTCTGCTCACAGGACATGCAGGGAGAGAGGTGAGCTGAGGGAGGAACATCAGTTTGGGTGGTAAGCTGAGCACAATACCTGGCAAAGTTTAATGCCAGGAGGGAAGTTTATGTGGAAATATGTGAAGGGTTGGAATAGCAGCGAGTGTGTGTTGGAGCCCTGCAGAGTTTGCAGCCCCCCAAGCTAACATACATCTCCTAACCAGGAACACATCACTATCTCCCCAAGCAATCTGTCCAGATAATGTGCAGTTCATTTATGACCTTTCCATTTAACCCTGTGTTATCCAAACTCAATAAACACTCTATATACAAAATAAAATTCCCCAATAAAGATCAGAATATGATGTTCACATTTGCATGGAAGCACAATTGAATGAATGCTGATTATTCAGAGAATTACCGTATTTATGTTTATTGAGGATTTTTTTTTATGTACTAACAGTTAAGCTTCATACACACAATACGAAAATTGGATGAAAAATAACACTTTTGAAGCGTTCGTACATATGAGCGTATCATTTTTTATTGGATCTTGGGTGGGAGTTCCCACACTTTTTTCCCCAGGACTTGAACCTGCAGGTTCTGCTGTATGAGCATGGGCCGACATGTTGATGACTTATCAGTGTGGTATTGCTCCTTCATTGTCCAATCAACAGGCTGCAGAGAGCGTGACAGACCCAGCCGGGCAGGGGCTTTTGGAGGGGATTGAAGGGTAGTCTCTTGCCTACTGACTACGGCCCTTGCAGTTGAGGGAGCTACGAGGATTCAGGAAGATGTCCAGTTATATAATGCAAGATGACATGTTATTAGGGCCAAGGAAGCCATGATGGTCTCTGCCAACTTGAGAATCAGTGAGAAGATGGATGTGGAAAAAAAGCGGATCAATGAGACCTGTCGCCCGTCTATCTGGGCTGGGCACTTCCCATACCTTCCAACTGTCCCTGATTTCGAGGGACTGTCCCTGATTTGGAGCAATGTCCCTCTGTCCCTCTTTCCTCCTCATTTGTCCCTTATTTTGGTCTGATCCATATAGTTGTATATAAAATGAACTTTTTATCTTTCAAAAGGTGTTTCCTTGCGCTAAACCTTTCATCTGATTTCTAAATTGCTGCATTTGTAAATTCCAAAAGCCAATATAAAGGAATAGTAGAGGTTAAAAAAAAAGCACTTGTGGGTTTAACCAATCTTGTTTTTTGTACAATTCTCCTTTAAAGGGGCGTGGCAAGGGGTGTGTCTTATGCCTGCATACTTTTGCTGAAAGGTGTCCCTCATTCCCATCTCAAAAAGTTGGGAGGTCTGTACTTCCTGACTAAACAAGGCTCGTCTAGGGGTCTAGCTGTTGATTAGCTGTTAATTAGATCACTGTTTAATTAGGCTACTGTTAGTTGCCAGCTGTTTATTAGATGTACTGTATCATGTTCTGATGATATTACTGTTTACAGTTTGCATTGTTTAGGATAATGTGCTCAAGCTCTTATCTGATTTTATGCAGTATCAATTCTGTGAGAATTTTCAATAAAGAGTTCCAGTTTGCACCTAAGCCAGTGTCATTTATTCTCAGTTATAAACCCGGCTCCTGGTCCCAGAGTAAAGGAAGCTATATCTTGGCGGAGGCACCCGGGAGCGGTGCCAGGGAGTCCGTCACAGGGAAGTTACACCACTGTGCACATTAGAGCTTAACTCCAGGCATACAGCTGAATGCTCAGATGAAATGCACATGGGGGGGGGGGGGGTGTTTTGCCGGTCAAAAGAGTTCTAGTTCTGTCCATCCAGCCTGTAGATTTACACCGCTCTGCCACACAGCACAGCCCTGCCTGGCAGTGCAGAAGACCTTATTTTTGTCTGTTGTAGTTCAGAAACACAAGTCTTGCCCCCCTCCTAGCCTGTAACTGGTCAGTGAAAGGAGATGCAGCAGTCTGATGAGCTCAACTCGGCTCTCACCTCCTATCAGCATGCTTATTGATAGCATAGGAAAACTAAAGCACAATTGATTGATCCTTTTTGCTGTTTCCCCTTACAATACACTGCATGTATTCATTTAATGATGAATACAAATCTGCAATCAATCTTGGCTCTATTGTCTGGCAGTAACCTACAAATCACTAAAAGTAGCTGAGCAGAATCACCAAACCTTTGGCAGATAAGACGGCTCATATTGGTGTTTTTAAATGTGTATTTAGCTGATTGTCTGGGGTTCAGCTTTAAACTGGTTCAAAAGGCATTTTCTGCATTAGGGCAAAAAACCTTATCTAATGTCTTCCTCAATCCCCCCCAATCCTTAAACACTTACCTGTTACCACTCTCGATCCAGCATTGTCCCCGCCGGTAGCCATAATTTCCTCTCTTCCTGCATTCACAGGACACAGGGGCAGCAGGGGGAGCCATTGGCTCCTGCTGCCGTCAGTTAAATCTTGTGAGAAGGAAATGTTCACACACAAGGGCGGCACTCGGAAGGGAGGAGGAGCGGAGAGTGCTGGCAGGGGACCCCAGGAGCAAAGGAAAAGGACCACTCTATGCAAGGTCCATAAAGACATGGATGAGTGAGTTTGGGGTGGAGGAACTTGACTGGCCTGCACAGAGTCCTGACCTCAACCCAATAGAACATCTTTGGGATGAACTAGAGTGGATACTGTGAGCCAGGCCTCATCCAACATCAGTGTCTGCACTTCTGGTCAAACATTGCCATAGACACACAAAGATAGTTGGTAGAACAGATATAACTTGTCAGGTTCATGGCTGGGGACCATGAAGTAGCTTTGAGGTGCAGGACAGAAAGTAGGCTCTGCTTCCAGAATCCTGGAACAGGACCAGTCCATAGGTGCAGCCTCTTGTACAGCAATCCAGCATCCAGTCCCAAGGTGCCAGGGGCAAGCGCTCTCTCTCCTCCCCAGCTCACTGGTCGATCCCCTTTTGGGGAAAAGAGACAATCTTCTTCAAACTATTTAAAAGCTCTCCCAGCCACCAGCTCAGCACACCTCCCCAGGGATTGGTTGGGCCCTGCTCAATATTCAGGCTGGTCATTTCTCCCTCCCTAAACTCTGGAAACTTCTTCTAGATGCAGGGGGAAGTAATCAAACTCCCAGCCATGCAGCCCTGTTGCTGTCAGTTAAATCCTGTGAGAAGGAAATGGGGGCAGGGCCAAGCCGCGCTGTGTGTGTCTATGGGCTCAGGAGCATGTTCACACAAGGGGGGCACTCGGAAGGGAGGAGGAGCTGAGAGCGCCGGCAGGGGACCCCAGAAGCAAAGGAAAAGGACCACTCTATGCAAGGTCCATAAAGACACGGATGAGCGAGTTTGGGGTGGAGGAACTTGACTGGCCTGCGCAGAGTCCTGACCTCAACCTAAAAGAACACCTTTGGGATGAATTAGAGAGGAGACTGCCAGCCAGGCCTTCTCGTCTGACAAATGCACTTCTGGAAGGATGGTCAAACATTTCCATAGACACACTACTAAACCTTGTGGACAGCCTTCCCAGAAGAGTTGAAGCTGTTATCGCTGCAAAGGGTGGGCCAACTCAATACTGATCCCTCCGGACTAAGACTGGGACACCATTAAAGTTCAGGTGCGTGTAACGGCAGGTGTCCCAATACTTTTGACAATACAGTGTATATGGGCAGCAAAAAAAAAAAGTTTACTTTAGATAGACTGTACATGTTATTAACTGCCTTGCGATCGCCGGCTGTCAATTGACGGCCAGGCGGCGCAGCTCTCATGGCGGGAGGGCGTCATATGTCGTTCTTCCCTTCTCGGCCCTCCAGGGAGCGCACACATGCGCCCGCCGTGTCACTGGGCACCCGATGCGTGTGCCCAGCGGCCGCGATGTCCGCCGGGCACCCGCGATTGCCCGGTAACACAGCAGGACCGTGGATCTGTGTAAGTAAACACAAAGATCCACGTCCTGTCAGAGGAGAGGAGACCGATGGTGTGTTCTCAGTACAGAGAAACACTGATCGGTCTCCTCCCCTTGTGAGTCCCCTCCCCCTACAGTTAGAATCACTCCCAGGGAACATATTAACCCCTTCAGCACCCCCTGGTGTTAACCCCTTCCCTGCCAGTCACATTTATACAGTAATCAATGCATTTTTATAGCACCGATCGCTGTATAAATGTGAATGGCCCCAAAAATGTGTCAAAAGTGTCCGATATGTCCGCCGCAATATCTCAGCCACGATAAAAATCACAGAACGCCGCCATTACTAGTTAAAAAAAAAATAATAAAAATGCTACAAATCTATCCTCTAATTTGTAGACGCTATAACTTTTGTGCAAACCAATCAATATATACGCTTATTGCGTTTTTTTTACCAAAAATATGTAGAAGAATACGCATCGGCCTAAACTGAGGAAAAAATATGTTTTTTTATATATTTTTTGGGGATAATTAGTATAGCAAAAAGTAAAAAATATTGTTTTTTTTTTTTTTTTTAAACTTGTCACGCTTCTTTTGTTTATAGCGCAAAAAAAAAAAACGCAGAGGTGATCAAATACCACCAAATGAAAGCTCTATTTGTGGGGACAAAATGATAACAATTTCATATGAGTACAGTGTTTTATGACCGCGCAATTGTCATTCAAAGTGTGACAGCGCTGAAAGCTGAAAAATGGCCTGGGCAGGAAGGGGGTGAAAATGCCCTGTATTGAGGTGGTTACGAAGTGCCTCACAGCCACCAATCACAGTCATCCTTTGCCTCTCCAGCAAAGGATTTTAGTCCGATTCGCCAGGGCAGCAGATGAAGTTCGCCATTTCAGACGCCAATAACCGAGGCCTACTGATGCCCTTTTTACGTCACACCGACCCGTCAGATCGCGCAGCTTAGTAAATGTCGCCCTGATGCGGAGACGTTGCGATTTACAGACTTTATTTGTTCTCCAATCACTAAACATTTCTGTGCGTGCCGCACCTGGGACCCATTAAGAATTCAGTGGACCATTATAAAGTTCTATAAAGCTAAGCATTGAATACAAAATCCAGACTCGGGGTAATAAGCTTGATGGCATGTTGACATTTATCTGCCAGTGTTCCTGCCTGTGCGCCGGGCCGGCACGGGAAGCCGCTCGTTAATTGCTTACATGCAGGTTTGAGGTTTATGGCTTTGGAATTGTCTGACGAAAAAACTCTTTCCAGAGGAGCCAGAAGAGACGGCCCGAGCGCGGCCTCCAATCAGGCTGAATTGCCGCTCAATGAGTGTTAATCGCCGCAATTTGTCCTTCACTTGCACTTCGGGGAAAGGTTATTATTCGGGAGCAATGACCACATTAAATGCCCCTGAGACTGGGGCTGACTTTTCCTTTCAGCCCCATTGTGTTACCGGTCTCAGGCATTGACAGGCACCAGCCGCCACCACGGAAAGGCCGTGGGCTCTCCTGGGGTCTGATTGACAGATGAACCTCAGCAGCTCTAAAGCCTCGTACACACCATCAAATTTTCCGACAGGATGTCAGGCTGTTAGCGGAAAATCCAACCGTGTGTGCGCTCCATCGGACAATTGCTGTCAGACTTTGCAATTGTTGGCTAGCATGTCTTCAAATTTTCCGCGGACAAATGTCTGTTGTCGGATTTTCCGAGCGTGTGTACACAAGTCCGTCGGATAAAGGTCCAAGGTACAAACACGCATGCTCGGAAGCAAGGACGAGCCGGAAACGGTCGGTCTTGTAAACTAGCGTTCGTAATGGAGAATTAACATTCGTGGCGCGGCAAAATTATGAAATCTCCAAACGCAGCGCACAATTCTCTTCTTCTTTAATGGGATAATAATGAAGCTGCTTTGCTGGTGATACTGATGGAGTTATTGCAAACTAATTTTCTAAGGCTTTTTTTTTTCTAGTGATATCAAGAATAATATTATTATTTTTTTTTTTTTTTTATTATTTGGGCAAATTACCACAACTCCATTATCCCGGAGTTTTTAAGATCAAAGATACAACTATGTTGGTGTCTCTTGTCAATTTTACATTGTATTTTTTTAAATGTAACTGCCGACTCCCAAACTGTCATTTGAAGTAAAACACACAGCCAAGTATTATTCTACACAATTTTTTTTTTATTGTGCATTAAAAAAAAGAAAACAAATAAAATTAGACATGCTATCTGCCAATATAACTTTAAGCGGAGGACCACCCTAAAAAAAAAAAAAAAAAAATAATTACATAAAAATGTCCCTAAAAATCTGGAAAAAAATAATAACATTTTTTTTTTAACTTACCAGAAATGGCTGTTGGTAGACAGATTGTCCTAATCTGCCACTTCCTACACCGCGGTGATCTTCAGTCTTCTCCTCCTCGCGTTGTCTTCTGGGGAAGGTGGCACGCTGTGTTCTGGGAACTGTGTGTGTCCCAGAACACAGCTGGCCATTCACAAAGCGCTGCGTGACTCGCGCATGCGCAGTAGGAAACGGACAGTGAAGCTGCAAGGCTCCAGTGCCTGTTTCCCTTAGTTCAAATGGCGGCGCCGGGACCCGAGGGACGGGACAGCCTCGGGCGGCCGACATCGCGGGCACCCTGGACAGGTAAGTGTGCTTATTAAAAGTCAGCAGCTACAGTGTTTGTAGCTGCTGACTTTTGAAAAAAATAATTTCAGCTGGCCCACCACTTTAACCAAAAACGGCATTCTATGCATCCAAAAATATACCAAATCCAATCATTATTCAACCAAAAAAATAATGTCAAAGCAATAACTCCAAGGCCAATAATAAATAACACGTTATCTCCTCCGATTCCACAACATGTCTGGTTGATGAACGGCCGTTCAGAAACTAACGGAAAAGTGCGAACTGAAAAGCGCGAATCAACACTCACCAAACTTCTACTAACACGAAATTAGCAGAAGGAGCCCAAAGGGTGGCGCTAAAGAGCTGAAAAACCATGTAGTATGTCACCACGTTCGTAATTGTTGGCCAACATTTGTGTAACCGTGTGTATGCAAGACAAGTTTGGGCCAACGCCCTTGGGACAGAATTACACGGTTTTGTTGGCCAACAATCCGATCGTGTGTACAAGGCTTAACAGTTTTTAAAGGGAATCTGTCAAGCCCAGGAAAAGGTATACTAATATTATACATTAAATGTGGGTACAAGTAACAATGTGTATCTTCAAATCAATGTCCGATGTGCCCTGGGGGCTTACTGGCCCAGGCTGTATACAGGGCAAGGACTACTCTTCAAATCTAGATTAAAGTAATTGCAAACCCTTACATATATAAGCATTGGAGCGACTAGCCTCAGGTGATACACCAAGATGAAACAAATCCTTCTACATAAGTTGTGCCTGTTTATCTGCAGTATTCTCGACAGCCTCCTAAATAAGTTGTATCTGTTTATCTGCAGTCTTCTCTTCTCTACAGCCAGCCTAAAGAAGGTGGGGAGAATTCTCAGTACTGTGTAAGCTCCAATTTGAGTACATTAGAGCTTACACAGGGAAGACGTTCGCCTTGCTGCTGGAGGCTGAACACAGCATTGGAAAAGTGAAGGATAGGGAAGTATGTGCAAATGGGGAGAATGGTATTAAGATCACTTTAAGCAGCCTAAAGACATCAGAGAAGAATCTTATGTGCTGGGGTATGATCCAAGCACCTCTAGATATCTGAATGCTTGGATCACCAGACCATTCATGTCTATGCTACAGAGATAGAAAAGAGAGGAACACAAAGCCAGGAGCAGATGACGCTCGGGAAATAATAACATTTGGAAGAGATTTTCTAACCTAGACTGCTGCTGATATACAACAGAATTATTCAAAATATAAAAAAAAAAAAAGAAGAACCCGCGCAGGTGTGTTTTATGAATTAACCGCTTCAGCCCCAGAAGATTTTACCCCCTTCCTGACCAGAGCACTTTTTGCGATTCGGCACTGCGTCACTTTAGCTGACAATTGCGCGGTCGTGCGACGTTGCACCCAAACAAAATTGACGTCCTTTTTTCCCCCACAAATAGAGCTTTCTTTTGGTGGTATTTGATCACCTCTGCGGTTTTTATTTTTTGCTCTATAAACAAAAAAGAGCACCAATTTTGAAAAAAACGCATAATTTTTTTTACTTTTTGCTATAATAAATATCCCCCAAAAATATATAAAAAAACAAATTTTTTCCTCAGTTTAGGCCAATACGTATTCTTCTACATATTTTTGGTAAAAAAAAAAAAAAATTGTAATAAGCGTATATTGATTGGTTTGCGCAAAAGTTATAGCGTCTACAAAACAGGGGATAGATTTATGGCATTTTTATTTTTAATTTTTTCTATTAGTAATGGCGGCGATCTGCGATTTTTATGGCGATTGTTATGGCGGACACATCGGACACTTTTGACACTATTTTGGGACCACTGTCATTTATACAGCGATCAGTGCTATAAAAATGACACTGGCAGGGAAGGGGTTAACCACTAGGGGACGATCAAGGGGTTAAATGTGTCCTAGGGAGTGATTCTAACTGTGGGGGGGATGGGCTACAACTCACATGACAGCGATCACTGACAGGGTGCGGTGATCTCTGTCATGACAATAGCCAGAACGGGGAAAAAAGCTCCATGACACGATCACCGGTCCCGCGGGTACGGTGACGCTGTACGCGTTATCCCCGGCTCTTAAAGGGGACATACAGGTACGCCCATTTGCCCACCGCTGCCATTGTGCCGACTTATATCGATGTGCAGCGGTCGGCAAGTGCTTAAAGTGTTACTAAACCCAGGACCCTGTATTCACTATATCTGGTCTCCCACAGTACACAGAACATGGAAATGCAATTATTTTAGTAAATATAAACTGCTAAATACCTTTTCTTATCAGCAGTATATAGCAGTCTTGTGACTTCTATCCCTGTCTGGTTAAAACTTGTAGGACGAGTTATCATTCTATCATACACACTAAACTGAGCATGTGCAGAGTGCCTCCAAAGACTCTGTCTTATCAGGAGATGGGATAAAGGGATCGGGAGCCTGGTCCACAACTAGTCTTCGACGAGGACAGCCACCAAGGAGCAAATTCAGGTATTACCCAGAAAATATAAAGAGAGACCCCTGTGTATCGTGTATCCATAGTGTATACTGTACCCAAAAAGTGTTTAATAGAATAAAAGGATTGCACTTACAAATAAGAAGATAAAAACAATCATAACAAACAGCCAGCAAGCAAGCAAACACCCGTCCACTGAGAAAGCGCGATGACGTCAGCACGTCAACCTCCCTACGCGCGTTTCGTCACAATCTGACGTCGTCTCGGATGCTCCTTGGTGGCTGATGCTCGAGTATTCCAGGCTATTTGGTGCTCATTTTAAGCTCCTTTGAAATACTAGTGGTGGATTACCATCTTCCCTTGGATAAAGGCCCTGGCTTGGTATTTAGCCCGAAATCTCCTTAAAGCTTGCCTTCTTGGTAAGTGCACAATTTGTGTGGTGGAGGTACACTGTCATCAAGAGTTGTTATTCTTAAGCACTCACATTATGTGCTATTTATGGACTGTTTATTTACCACTTATGTCACTTGTACATAACCATTGATTTGGACTAATTCATTTTATTTTTAATTTTTACACTTATTTGGTCACATTTTGGTCAGCGCTACTACTATGTATTATTTATCTGTTTCTGTGTGTATCTCACAGTTCTAGTAGCTGCTCTTTTTACACAATTTTTTGGATCTATATATGTTCTTTAATCGCAGTATTTTTCCTTTTTTTTTATTGTAAGGTAAAGGGGTTGGAGGAGGGGTTTCCCAACTATAACTTTAAGCCCCCTTACACACGGTCGGACATTCCGTCCACAAAATCCCTCAGATTTTTTCCGACGGATTTTGTCCGAAACTGGTGTTGCATACACACGGTCGGACAAAGTTGTCGGAAAATCCGATCGTTCGGAACGTAATGACGTTCGTTCGTTACGACGGGACTACGTTCAGGCTAGTAGCCAATAGCTTTGGTCTCGAATTCTGAGCATGCGTGGCACTTTGTCCGATCGGAATTCTCTACAAACGATCGGACAAAGTCTGATCTGATTTTGTTGTCGGAAAATTTGAGATCCTGCTCTCAAATTTTTTCCGACGGAAAAAGTCCGACAGAGCCCACACACAATCGGATTTTCCGACAATATAATCCGATCGGACCTTTTCCATCGGATTTTCCGACCGTGTGTACAGGGCATATGTGGACTTTTGCATTTTTCAGCAAGGTCCGCTTTAAAACGGTAACTGGATATCCAGAGGCATTGTAATTGTTTTACTACGATTCCCCAATCTCATGCTCCTGGATGCTGCAGAACAAGGAAGGTGACTCCTGACACCGTCTTCAAGTAAGTTAATAAAAGGGAAATGTTTCATAGTCTGAAGCGATGCAATTCTTAAATTTGCTCTGCTTCACGCCGCCAAAGAACCACAAAGCTGAATTAATAGAAGGGGACTCCCACTATTAGTCTGCAGGATCAAAAAACTCACCAAACTTCCTGTTTTCACGAGATAACAGTAAATGTGTGTGAAATGAGGACATAGCAAGTCAATAACCACAGTCCCCCTTTGAGAGCATACAGTACATCAGAACAATGCAGAGTTCATAAATGACATCCACCTGGTTAGTTTGTTCATTGTCATCGAGCTGCAATGTCATTGTATTAGAAGGAATCAGCTTGTCTGCATTTGAAGTTGTCTATATTGAGTCATAACAGATCTAAGGCCGATGTCAGTAGAAGTGGGCAGTCAGACATGTAGGCTTGGTAGCCTGATGCATGCGTTTTGGTTGGCCGTTACATAAACATGAATTCTTGGCTCAACAATGTGTTCATGAAGAAAGGGCGGCACCAGAAGTTGCAGAGGCCACCTTTAGGGAGCACAAAGAAAAAGATATTTCTTGATGTAGGTCCCTTAGACCAATGTTTGGCCAGTCAGAGGCTCCTGGACCACTGATGGTCCACGAGAAAATGTTGGTGGTCCCAAGTGGTTCTGCCGCAAATCAACATTGTGGCGGATGTGTACTGCTCAATGTTGTTTTCAGTGTTGTTCTCAGTCAATACTGTCAAGGTGCATTGATACCCGGCGGCTCCTCTGTAGTTCCGGCTCCTGTGAACTCAGAGGGAGGCGCTGGGAGTAGTGCAGAGAGCAGGAGGTGAAGAAGGTGAATGGTCCAATATCTGAAAGGCAACATGGGCCAGGTGCTCGTGCATGCACATGGCTATCCTGAGACACGTCAAGAAGCGCCACCTAGCATGGAATACACGTGACCATCAGGGTAAACCCACTGTGGGCAGTCGAACATTGTCAAGTGAGAGGTAGGGTCACAGTGCAATGGAGCAATGAGTGAACATCAAGTTCTGCTACAAATTGGGGAAACCGGCGACATAGACACATGAAATGTTGGTGCAAGTGTACGGGACGGAACCCGCGAGCAATAAATGTGTTTACTACTGGTACAAACGCTTTCGGGACGGGAAGAAAGCGACTGAGGATGAGCCACGTTCGGGTCGGCCGTCAACACGCCAAACCCCAGACATGATCAAGCAGATGCAACAAATGCTGGCATGAGATCAGTGACTGCCGCTACGATTAATGGCGGAGGAATTGGGCATTAGCAAGGACACGGTGCACTCAATTGTCCACAAAGATTTGGGTAAGCGAAGATCTGTTCCCAGTTTGTGCCGCACAAGCTGACAAACAGCAAGCAAGACGGATGGAAACCTCTGGAGAGTTCTATAGCATGCGTGACCAGAATCCATCCTTTCTGCCAACCATCCTCAAAAGGGGTAATGCCACATACACGCAGTCGGAATTTCCAATGGAAACAGTCCGATGGGAGCTTTTCATCGGATTTTCTGACCGTGTGTATGCCCATCGGTCTTTTTCTGTCGGAATTTCCGACGGACATTGGATTGAGAACCTGTTCTTAATTTTTCCAACGGAAAACCTTTCTATCTCTATATTTTCCGATCGTGTGTATGCAATTCCGACACGCAAAATTCCGACGCATGCTCGGAAACAATTCGACGCTTGCTCAGAAGCATTAAACTTCCCTTTTATAGTGCAGTCGAACGTTTTTTAAGGCGTGGTGTTATTGACCGTCGGAATTTGGTGTGACCGTGTGTAGGCAAGACAGTTTGAGCGAAATTCCGTCGGAATTCCGACGGGAAAACCATCAGAGCTTTTTCCGACGAGAATTCCGACCGTGTGTACGCGGCATTAGATCTGGTGCCACCAGTTTGATCCGGAATCCAAGCGGCATCCACCATACTCCACTGATCTGGCACCTGCGGACTTCTGTTTTCCCGCCTGAAGAGTGTCATAAAAGGCGCACGTTTTTTTTCGGACGTGGCGGCAGTCCAAGAATGTGTGACAGTCGTTCTGCAATTGATTCTTGAAGAGGACTTTGCTGACAGTTTCCAGAAGCTTTATGAACGTTGCCAAAAGTGTGTTGTGAAGGATGGCGATTATTTTGAAGGCCAATAAAGGTAATTTGTTTGTATCTTCTGTTTTGTTTGTTTCCTGATACAATTCACCAAACTTTTTAGACACACCTCGTACATGAATAATTCTTTTTTTTTGTTCCGCCACAATGACCTGATTACTCCATCCACATACTCAATGTGGAGGGGGAATCACTCCTGCTGTGCCACTCTATTCTGACAGCAGGAGTGATTCCCTGCTGTCAGAATACACTGAGCAGTGCTGCTGGCTAAGGATGAGCTCAGACGTGTTTGCAGCTCCACGTGCCCGCACCCGCCAGGAAGCGGAAACTCTGCAGCGCTAATTACAGGTAGCAGCCGTGGAACGGGAAATGTCTCACTGCCTGCGATTAGAGCTGCGCAGTGTCAGCTTCCTGGCGGGCAGCGGCACGTGGAGTTGCGAACATGCCTGAGCTCATCCTTACTGCTGGCTAACTGTTTGGGAAAAACCCAACAGGCTGGTTGTACAGAAGTCAATCGGTAGATCGACTTCTGTACAACCAGCCTGCCCATACATGGATTGAAATTCAGTCCTGACTCTGCCGAATCGGCAGAATTTTGAGCCTTGTATGGCTGCATTAAGACTCCTGTTCTGATGTCACAGAGACAAGAAGAGAGGGGAAATCTCCCCATAATAAAAGTGGAGTTTCACCTAAATTTTTCTCCCCCAGTCTAAGCTTGGACCTGGCCTTATAAGACTAATTACTGCCTCTTTAGATGTTGGTCTTATTAACCACGGAACAGTGTAACTCAGCATGCGCTCTCATTGCTGCCAGCAATTATGAGAAGATGGCTAATTAAGAATGATGGTTTATATGGCTCCTTTAACCCTTTGGCTCCTGGTGGTGACTTTGAGGCACTTTGAAGATATACAATAACAAAAGGAATCTGTAATTTTAATTAAGATTGCCCAGATGGAGTTTATTTACTGAGAAGAAGTGTGTGTGTGTGTGTGTGCGAACCGATCGCTTTTCATGTTTATGTAACTTTACGAAAAGCGTTGTTTGCGTTTAATGAAATTCTAGTTTAGGCCAACATAAAATTTTCAATCAGCAACATTAACAAGATATTCCCAGCTCACACCGCACGTCTTGGGAGAAAAAAAAACAAAAAACGAGGCTTTATCATTTCAAAGGAACTTTCTTATACCTATAGGCTAGAGTTATTTACATTCATTGCTTTGCAGAATCCTTCAAACAAAACGAAAAGTCCATCTGCAAACATGAACATTGCTGTTCAGATCTCGAGGGCTGCCTTTCCGTGGAATCCCAAGAAACCAACAGGCGCTTCAAGTTGGCTATCAGTGGTGAATCAATCGATTTGCAAAGCAAGTTAATTTACTTTTTTTTTTTTTTCATTGATCTGAATACTGTCTGGCAGAATTTTCCAGGGTAGATAGATTCATCCAGAGAGGTGTGTTATTCCAGTGAACCAAAAGTGAGCAAATAAGTGATTCTGTTGTGATCTTTGTCTTAAAAAGTGTCTCCAACGTTAAAGTTTATCTAACACCCTAAAACAAGGGGGCTTCCGGTGAAGTGACTTCACCGCAAGTGACTTCACAACGGGCTCCCGGTGAAGTCACTGCCAAACAACGGGGCTCCCGGTGAAGTCGCTTCCAAACAACGGGGCTCCCGGTGAAGTCACTTCCAAACAACGGGGCTCCCGGTGAAGTCACTTCCAAACAACGGGGCTCCCGGTGAAGTCACTTCCAAACAACGGGGCTCCCGGTGAAGTCACTTCCAAACAACGGGGCTCCCGGTGAAGTCCCTTCCAAACAACGGGGCTCATGGTGAAGTCACTTCCAAACAACGGGGCTCCCGGTGAAGTCGCTTCCAAACAACGGGGCTCCCGGTGAAGTCGCTTCCAAACAACGGGGCTCCCGGTGAAGTCACTTCCAAACAACGGGGCTCCCGGTGAAGTCACTTCCAAACAACGGGGCTCCCGGTGAAGTCACTTCCAAACAACGGGGCTCCCGGTGAAGTCGCTTCCAAACAACGGGGCTCCAGGTGAAGTCGCTTCCAAACAACGGGGCTCCCGGTGAAGTCACTTCCAAACTACGGGGCTCCTGGTGAAGTCACTTCAAAACAACGGGGCTCCCGGTGAAGTCACTTCAAAACAACGGGGCTCCCGGTGAAGTCACTTCCAAACAACGGGGCTCCCGGTGAAGTCACTTCCAAACAACAGGGCTCCCGGTGAAGTCACTTCCAAACAACGGGGCTCCCGGTGAAGTCACTTCCAAACAATGGGGCTCCCGGTGAAGTCACTTCCGCTGTTTGGAATGCAAACCGGCGTTCCTGGTTTCAATTTTTTGTTGGCTTGTTATTTTCAATGTGAATGTAAGTGCAATACTATTCCCCAAGCATTGTATATTAAAAAAATACACTATATTTGCAATTTTCCCCACTTTCTCATAATGGTTACGTTGAGGACTCTTAAAGGGACTAATGCCGCGTGCAGACTATTCGACGGACTAGGTCCGACGGTCTTTCCGACGGACTTTTGACGGAGTTCTGACAAACTTTTCGAATGAATAGACTTGACCACACACAATCACACTCAATTCTGATGGATTTGAACGTGATGACGTGCGACCGGACTAGAATAAGGAAGTTCGTAGCCAGTAGCCATTAGCTGCCCTAGCGTCGTTGTTTGTCTGTCGGACTAGCACACAGACGAGCGGATTTTTCTATAGGAACTGGGTCCAGCGGAGTTCCGGCAGGAAAATTTAAGACATGTTCTATTTCTAAAGTCTGTCTGATTTTTCCACAGCAAAAGTCCGATGGAGCCCACACACGATCTAATTGTCCGACGGATTCGTTCCGTCGGACCTTTGCTTTCGAAAAGTCCTCTGGTGTGTACGCAGCATTAGGCATCCTTGAGACCTAGCCAGTATGTAGTAATTAAAGGGACCAAGGACCACCATTTGCTACACGCATGACACACAGATGGAAAAAATCTCTCATTGACTTCTTTTAATTTGGAAGTCAACATCTGGTGAGTGTTGTGTGTGTGTTTTCTTAACCGCTTCAGCCCCGGAAGATTTGGCTGCTGAATGACTGGCCATTTTTTGCGATTCGGCACTGCGTCGCTTTAACTGACAATTGCGCGGTTATGCGACGTTGCACACAAACAAAATTGACGTCCTTTTTTCCCCACAAATAGATCTTTCTTTTGGTGGTATTTGATCATCTCTGCGCTTTTTATTTTTTGCGCTATAAACAAAAAATAATGGCAATTTTGCTATAATAAATATCCCCATTTTTTTTTTTTAAAGCCAATTTTTCCTCAGTTTAGGCCAAGGTGTATTCTTCTACATATTTTTAGTAATAAAAATCACAATAAGCGTATATTGATTGGTTTGCGCAAATGTTATAGCGTCTACAAAATAAAGGCTAGATTTATAGCATTTTTAGTATTATTATTTTTTTTACTAGCAATGGCGGCGATCTGCGTTTTTTTGTCGTGACTGCAACATTATGGCGGACACGTCGGACAATTTTGACACATTTTTGGGACCACTGGCATTTATACAGCTATCAGTGCTATAAAAATGCATTGATTACTGTAATAATGTCACTGGCAGTGAAGGTGTTAACACTAGGGGGGCGATCAAGGGGTTAACTGTGTTCCCTGCTACATGTTCTAACTGTGGGGGGAGGGGACAGAATGGGGAAGAAAAGGAATTTAAAGCGGAGTTCCCACTAAAGTGGAACTTCCGCTTATCGGATTCCTCCCCCCTCCGGTGCCACAATTGGCACCTTTCAGGGGGAGGGGGGTGTCGATACCTGTATAATACAGGTATCTGCCCCGCCCATATCCGAGGATGCCCGCCCATATCCGGGGGTTCCCGTTGTGTCTTGGGAAACACACAGTTCCCAGGACCAATAAAGACGTGCAGCGCGACTCGCGCATGCGCAGTAGGGAACTGGGCAGTATAGCCGCAAGCTTCGCTTCCTGATTCCCTGACAGAGGATGGCGGCGGGGAAGCCGAGAGACGAGTGGTCGCTCGTCATCTTCTGGCGACATCGCTGGAACCTGAGACAGGTAAGTGTCCATTTAGTAAAAGTCAGCAGCTGCAGTATTTGTAGCTGCTGACTTTTAATATTTTTGGTGCTCCTCTTTAAGTGACTTTGAACATGGCATGGATGTTGGTGCCAGACAGGCTGGTCTGAGTATTTCAAAAACGGCTGATCTACTTGGATTTCCACACACAACCATCTCTCGGGTTTACAGAGAATGGTCCGAAAAAGAGAAAATATCCAGCAGTGGTGTGGATGAAAATGCCTTGTTGGTGTCAGAGGTCAGAGGAGAATGGGCAGACTGGTCTGAGATGCTAGAAAGGCAACAGTAACTCAAATAACCCCTCGTTACAACCAAGGTATGCAGAATACCATCTCTGAACACACAACACATCCAACCTTGAAGCAGATGGGCTACAACAGCAGAAGACCACGCGGGTGCCACGTCTGTCAGCTAAGAACAGGAAACTGAGGCTACAATTTGCACAGATCACCAAAATTGAAGAGTAGAAGATTGGAAAAATGTTGCCTGGTCTGATGAGTCTCGATTTCAGCTGCGAAATTCAGATGGTCGGGTCAGAATTTGGTGTAAACAACATGAAAGCCATGGATCTATCCTGCCTGATATGGATGGTTGAGGCCGGTGGTGGTGTAATGGTGTGAACACTTCCATACATGAACCTTTGTAACCTCATAGACACTAGACAGGCATAATATCTGCCCGGGTTCTCTTTTGCTGATGCATTTGGGGACTTTTTACAAAGGCCATGAACCTAGTGCTGTCATTACTTATTTCCCAGATTTTTTTATGAAAGTTTTATTTTGTAGGGGGGGGGGGCAAAGAACTTAAGCCAAAAGGGAAGTTACATTAAAGAGGTGTTCCCATCAAAAAATTTTTTTTAAAAATAACATAACAAATACTGCAGCTGCTGACTTTTAAGAATCGGACACTTACCTGTCCCGGGGTCCAGCGATGCGGGGGAACGAAGCCCCCCCTTGTTCCCCGCTCTGCTCGCGGCGCCGGCATTCCTTACTGTGGGCACCCGGCTGTGGCTTCACAGCCGGGCACCCACTGCGCATGCGCGAGCAGCGCCGCACATCGTGATACGTCGCACATCTGGGACCTGTCACGTGTCCCAGATGACTGACTGCCGAGAGGAAGTGACGTTTCTAGCCCGGGCTGAGGAAGAGGCAGATTTCGTGGGACCACCTAGCAACAGGGAGAAATAGGTAAGTGAAATTTTTTTTTTTTTTATCCAATTATTTTTTATTGTCATATTTAATGTAAATAGGCATAATGTTGTCATTTTGGTGGAAACACCACTTTAATCTGTAAGGAGGACAAGGAAAAAAAAAAAAAAAACACATCCACACAAGTGACATGTGACCAAACATTCATCTCGTGTTGCCATTGAAGGTGACTGGACATTCATGTCCTGACTCTGCCATTAGGCCGGGCTCTGAGCCCTGGGGGCGATCATGAAAATAACATTCTGCAGAATAGTTTGCATATTTGTGTGCAGACAGACACCTCTGCATATGCAAATATACCTGGAGAAGGGTGAAGGGCTTGATTTGCATAATAAAGATTTGCATTGCAGGAGGTGGCCTAGCGTAACAAAGGGGTGATTTGACTATCTTACAGCACCCTGGGACACAAGGCCTGATGTACATTGAGCTGCTCAGCCTGGTTAGAGATCAATGAAAGAAGCAAGGAGTCCGACAATGAAATAAGCTTATTATGGCCACGGGCTTTCTGCATTTTTCTGCAGATTTGACCTAATGGGGCCATATTATTAATAATACCATTTTACATATACGGCCGAGGCTATATTTAGCCCCCCTTAGGCCACTCTAGTGAGTTGCCGCACATGTGATAAAGAGACCCTGTCCCCAGACCATTCATTTCAACAAAATTCTTCCCATAAGACAATATGTGCAGTTAACCACTTAAAGCGGAGTTCCACTCTAAGGCCCCTTTCACATGGACGGACCGTTCAGATCCGCCTGTCAGTTTTGACGGCGGATCTGAACGGGCGCTCCATGTTAGTCTATGGAGCGTCGGATGTCAGCGGAGACATCTCCGCTGACATCCGACCCGGTCTGATCCGCCAAAAGCAGACGTATGGCCCCACGTCCAGATCCGTCGCTGGCGGATCGGATCGGGTGAGATCTGATAAAAACGGACACACTGTCCGTTTTCATCCGATCTCTTCATAGAGACCAGCGGCGCTCGCAAGCCCCTCCCCGCTCAGTGAGCAGAGAGAGGCTTGTCATCCGCCGGCTCAGCGGAGATCAACGGAGAGATCTCCCGCTGAGCCGGCGGACAGAGGCGGACTCCGTGCAAGCGGAGTCCGCCTTGTGTGAAAGGGGCCTAAAGTGGAACTTCCGCTCATCGGAACCCTCCCCCCCTCCGGTGTCACATTTGGCACCTTTCAGGGGGGAGGGGGGTGAAGATACCGGTCTAAGACAGGTATTTGCACCCACTTCCGGGCATAGACTCCCATGGGAGTCTATGCCTCTTCCTGTCCCGCCGCGCTGTCTGCTGGGACACACACGGGTGCCCAGAGACAGCACGGAGCATTCTCATTGCACTGCGCGACTCGCGCATGCGCAGTAGGGAACCGGGAAGTGAAGCCGCAACGCTTCACTTCCTGATTCCCTCAACGAGAATGGCGGCAGCAGCAGCCGAGAACCGAGCGATTTCTCGGCTTCAGCTGCCGACATCGCTGGACCCTGGAAGAGGTAAGTGTCCATTTATTAAAAGTCAGCAGCTGCAGTATCTGTAGCTGCTGGCTTTTAATATTTTTTTTTCTGATGCAATCCCTCTTTAAGCCCCGGCAAAGACCAGACCACTTTTTGCGATTCGGCACTGCGTCGCTTTAACTGACAACTGCGCGGTCGTGCGACGTGGCTCCCAATCCAAATTTTTCCCACAAATAGAGCTTTCTTTTGGTGGTATTTGATCGCCCCTGCGGTTTTTCTTTTTTGCGCTATAAACAAAAAAAGAGCGACAATTTTGAAAAAAAAGCAATATTTTTTGCTTTTTGCTATAATAAATATTCCCCAAAAATATATAAAAAAAAAACTTTTTTTTTTCCTCAGTTTAGGCCAATACGTATTCTTCTACATATTTTTGGTAAAAAAAAAAAATCACAATACGCGTTTATTGATTGGTTTGCGCAAAATTTATAGCGTCTACAAAATAGGGGGTAGTTTTATAGCATTTTTATTAATAATTTTTTTTTTTATTAGTAATGGCGGCGATCAGCAATTTTTATCATGACTGCTACATTATGGCGGACAAGTCGGACAATTTTGTCGCGATTTTGGGACCATTTACATTTATACAGCGATCAGTGCGATTAAAATTGCATTGATTACTGTGTAAATGTGAAGGGGTTAACACTAGGTGGCGCTTTAGGGGTTAAGTGTGTCCTAGGGAGTGATTCTAACTGTGGGGGGAGGGGCTGTGTGTGACACATCACTGATCATAGCTCCCGATCACAGGGAGCTATGATCAGTGACAGTGTCACTAGGCAGAACGGGGAGATGCTAATGCAAACAAGCATCTCCGCGTTCTTCCTCTCCGTGAGACAATCGCGGGTATCCGCCTCAGACATCAAGTCCGCGGGACCCACGATCCTACTCACGGAGCTTGCGGTGGGCGCACACGCGATGGCACGGCGGCAAATTCAAAGTGATGCACAGGTACGCCCATTTGGGCAGCCGTGCCATTCTGCCAACTTGCATCGGCGTGAGCCGGTCGGGAACCGGTTAACATATTGTCAGGGTTGGGCTCAGCCCTCCCTTCTCAGTGCTCAGCTGTCGGTTAATTGCCAGCACTCATCGTTCCATAGTACCTCACCTGGTGATCATTTCCTGCTCGTCAGTTAGCCCCTTCTGGCTATTTAAACTGCCTGGTTCATTTCTCCCATTTCTCAAGATTCTCTGCTGTGTTCCTGTTCAAGACTTGCCTGGCTGACATCCCTTCTTGTTCCTGATCCTGTTTGCGGTCTCCGACTACGCTAATCTCTGGCTTCCTGATTTACTGGCTTGCACTGACTACCCACTTTGATTACCGAACCCTGGCTATGTTTTCACTACGTTTACTATTTGTACCATTTTTACCACTATATTAAAAGGTGCGATTTTTACTGCATTTTCTGTCTCCGTCTGATTCATGGTTCCTGACACATATTTAATTCATGTTATTACCTGTATAAACTTCTCTTTGTGCACACATCCAAAAGCCCTGAGACTGCTGTCAGGCTCCACCATCTTGGGTGTGATGTCAGCAGCCCCAGCAGACACTTTATAGTAGACTTTTTTTCAGTAGAACCCTAGGATTCCTCCAGAGGCAGCTAGGGGCTTTTTGGGAAGACAACTTTAGCTGCATCTCACATAGGCAACCACTGAGATCAAGGATCTTTTTAGCCATCTGTAAAAAGAGCCATCTTCCCAATGACTACCAGTGATGAACTTGAGCCTTTTCAGACGAGGACCCGAACCAATGTGTGCAAAGCTGCCAGGAAGCTGTCACCTGTACAGGCCAATCACCACCCCACCGCCGCACGTATACACACCCCTTTCTGCAGACGATTGGCCATACAGGTGGTAACTTCCTGGCGGGTTCGCACATATGGGTCTTGATCTTAGTGTGAACATTCTTAAGCTTATCTCTACTGACTACCAATGTGAGGAGTATCCTTCTCACCTACCATCATGCTAATGTACTGTGGGCAATAGCTATAGCAGTTACTAACAGGGGTTCACTGAGGCCTGTAAGCTATTTCAAGGCTGCTTTATAGTATTACCCTTTGCTCCTCCCCTACAGCTATGTAAAAGTTTATGTAGAAAGGTGATGGGTAAAGCGAAGGAGCTGGACCAGCCCAAAAACTTGTTGGAGAGTCCCAGAAGAAGAGAGAGTTATGTTTTGCAAGAAGGGAGGGGGACTGTGCCAGGGAATTGACTCTTCCTGGGGCAGTCTATATTTCTACTAAGTTCAAAGGATTATTGCATGTGAATACAAAAATCATTTATGGAAAAAAAATAAAAATCAATCAGAGAGCATCTGGGGTGCTTTGTTACCGCACTTCAAACGTGTCAATGCTATAGGTGCGTTGATTCGCGTTACTGTCAGCGTTAGTATTTTTAGCAAGCGTGAACTTACTACTGCCCTACTACTGCATCTGAATCAATGCATTTCTACGAAAACATCACAAAAAATATAACTGGACTAAAATAGTCAGCAATGTCAGTTCCTCAGAACGTGACAGGTTCCCTTTAAACCCAATGTAGGGCTGTAACCCCTCCAGTCAGTGGAATAAAGGAGGACATGCAATACAGCACATGGCAGTGTAAACAGGATAGGAATTGCTTACTATCAAAGACAAATTCCCCCAAGTTACATTTAAAACTTTCTCTTTATTTCCTCCTTTTTTTATTAATTTGGGGAAATTCTGTTAATCACTGATTAGGTGGCCGTAACACAATAAAAACAATGTCATGGACTTTTACATTTCTGATAAAAGTAAAAAAAAAAAAGCAGAAATGAATTTTGTTTCCTCGTTCTCTGTCTGGTCTTAAAGTGAAAATGTGCCCCCTATGGCTTTTAGACAATCCAAACCCAAGAAGAAATATAGAATATAGATTGTGGTTTATACAGTAAGTCCTTAGATATGGTGGCTGCGTTGGTCTTCCTCTTTCTATGATTTTTTTCTCTTAATTTTCATGTGGTAATCCAGCTCATAACACACTTTTGCCCCGTACACACAGTCGGAAATTCCGACCACAAAATCCATCGGATTTTTTCCAACGGATTTTGTCCGACACTGGTGTTGCATACACACGGTCGGACAAAGTTGTCGGAAAATCCGATCATTCTGAATGTGGTGACGTTTGTTGCCTACGATGGGACTACGTAAAGGCTAGTAGCCAATAGCTTTGGTCTCGTAAACGGGTCTGAGCATGCGTGGCACTTTGTCCGTCGGAATTCGCTACACACGATCGGAAAAAGTCTGATAGGACTTTGTTGTCGGAAAATTTGAGAGCAGGAGATAAAACTTTGTCCGTCGGAAGTCCGATGGAGCCTACACACGGTCGGAATTTCCGACAACATTGTCCGATAGGACATTTTCCGTCGGAAAATCCGACCGTGTGTATGGGGCATTACTGTCCTAGGGTGACAACACTGACTGGGAAGCAAATAAGGGCATAATCACACTAGGCTCGGTTGCCTTGTACCATGCTCAAGCACGATTGTCCCCTCTCCTCCGCTGGCCACATTGTGCCAGGCCTGAGCATGCTTACATCATCACCTCGGCCATAGACCAAAGTCAACCCTTTGCCACCATGTTTTTTAAATGGGTCAGTCGCATACCTGAGGTCATAACATTTGAGTTCTGAGCTAACACATGCACCATATACAGAGTGAACTGGACTTTGGGGGTCAAACGTACCTAAGCACGGTAATGATTACCCTAAAAGAAATGTATTTTCGAGGTTTACATACCATTTAGGCCTCATGCACACTTAGCCCTGATGCATGCGGCTCCTGCGTACCATCCAGCCCCATTGCCAGCAGCCTGTCAATCTCTATGAGAGTCTGACAGTGGCTGTGGCTAGAAGGGGCTGGGTAGTGCACCTAGCATTATGTGCGCTTAGAGCAGTATGTGCCCAGGGACAAATGCTGGAACGCAAGCATTCTGGGCATACGTCCCTGGGCACACACTGCACCAAATGAAAGTTGCCCTGTGTGCACCGCGCAGCCTTTTCCAGCCACAGCAGTTGTCAGCCTGTTATAGAGTTAGGCAGGCTGCCAGCAGTGGGGCTGGATGGTGTGCCTGTGTCCTTCAGCTGCAGCTAAACGCCGGAGCCATATGCACTGAAGCTAAATGCCCTGTGTGCATGAGGCCTAATGTGTATGTCCAGCCCAAACTTTTTTGTTTAATTTTATAAAGAACTGGGAAAGGTTAGAACCTGGAGCTCCATAACCGATTTATCCTTACTTGATGGCCATAGATGCCTTGTCCAACGAACCACTTCGTACTTCATCATTGGTGAAGGGTGTTCAGGAAGGCCCTCTAGAAGAGCGAGTTTAGTTTATGCTGATGATATGTTCACCCCTGTCGGGGGAAGACAATGGCTTGACAATCGGGATTCCCGCATTAATACTAACTGTGTTGATAGGGGAATTGAATGGCAGGAGCAATGATTGAAAACCCTGTCACGTCTTTTTTGCTATCTCTATGCCTACTGGGGAGATTCACTCTCCATTTGTCCTGGTAACCACTGACGCCAATTTAGAAGAAGATGGGAAATTCAAAGTGGTACAATTTTCATTAGAACTGAAGGTGAGAATACATTTTGAGCAGAAGACCCCTGCTTTGGTGGCAACTGTCTCATTTTGAAGAGATTTCTTGTCACTTCCTGTTGTATTTCTGGTACAGGAAGTGAAGGGAAATCTCTCCATAGGAACACAAACTGCAAAGAAAAGAAACAGAAAACCTGACAGGGGTACCAACCATTCTATCAAAAACTAAGTTTTGCTTTAGAATAACTTTAAATAAAACAAGAAGTGTTGTTGGAGTTGTGACACGTTTTTAATTTCTGCAGCATTTTCCCTCCAATATTCTGTTCCCCTCTCATATGTTTTGCTGGAAATCTCGCCTCCGTACCGCATGTCCCTGGTCGCTTACACGGCGACATATATCCTATGAGGAGAGGATATTAAAACGCATAGACACCCCTTTTGGCTTGATATAAAGACCTTTTTACCAGCTCCCACAGAGTCGTCCATTTAAGGCGTCAATTAAACCGTCTCTTTGACCTGACATGATTTATTAGCGTTGGTGATATACGAACACGCGTTCCCGCTGCAAAAACATCTCGCCTAACCCACAAAGGAGTCAGGGTGAAACGCTAGATTCAATCTGGAGGAGAAAAAAAAAGAGCCCTATTAATTGCCGGAGACTTTACACACCGGGATGACTGAACACCGCTCCTAATAGGCCGAGGTAGGCCCGAGCCGAGACCTGCGAGAAGGTTTTATGGCTTTTAATGAATTTATGTTTCTCCACCAGCCTCCTCACTTTGATTTACAATTAGGAGGGAAACCCTGCAAAGAGGTCTCCAGATAAAAAGCCAATAATATATATTAAATGCACGTATGGAATAATAAAACTCATGTTTCGGCTTATTCCCCACCCTCGCTGGCCTTGTCAGGTCGTTAATTTTGACAGAAAACACAGTTCCTGTTTTTCCCTCCAAAAATCTCTCAGCTGTTCACCCAGGGACAGCTGTTGCCCTCTGGAACTAATTACAGCTGTCTGTGAGATTTAGGCCCCCTCCCTCATACAACTCAGATATTGCTTCTAATTTTTAACGCGTACAGTTGGAAGATGTCATAACACCAGGCTGCTTTTTAGAGAGCCATGAAAGCAATCGCTGCTCACAGCTGCTACCGGGCAACAATGGCGTACGCTGCATTAACCGCTTCTCTGCGGGATGTAAATAAAAAGCGTGTTTTTTTATTTTGTGCACCTGACTGGGAAGCTGTCATAAAAATGTATTTCATAACTCCACTTCTCTGTGATTAATATTAATATATGGGTGTGTATATATGTAGTACAGTATGTATTTTGTGTGTGTGTGTGTATATATATATATATATATATATATATATATATATATATATATATATATATATATATATATATATATATATAGTTTTAATTATGATTTTTCGCTTTTTATACTTATACTATTAATAATGGAAGAAAATATATATATATATATATATATATCATATTCACTATATTACCAAAAGTACTGGGAGGTCTGCCTTTACATGCGAAAGAAATTTAATGGCATCACCGTCTTATGCTGGCCATACACTATACGAGAAATTTGCCGAAATTTGGTTATTTAGACAGTTCGTTCATTTTTCGGCCAGTTAATGGGCACAAAATTGATAATCGCTGGGACGTCTTTGAGCCGAAAAAACAAAGGACAAGTTTGGAAATTTTCTGCCGATTGAACGATAAATTGAAAGGCTAATGTGTTTCCCGTCCAAACTGTCTGCACGAGCTATATGTGAAAAAAATTAACAAAAGATGCATTCATTTATGTCCACTGAACGATTTATCGGTCATTACATGATGGCACAATCGTTAGCGCCCACGGCGGAATGTTCGTTTTTTGAAAATGGGTTCGGCTGATTTTTCATATAGTGTATGGCCAGCATTAGTCCATAAGGTTCAATATTGAGTTGGCCCACCCTTTGCAGCTATAACAGCTTCAACTCTTCTGGGAAGGCTGTCCACAAGGTTTAGGAGTGTGTCTATGGGAATATTTGACCATTCTTCCAGATGTGCATTTGTAATGTCAGGCACTGATGTTGGACGAGAAGGCGTGGCTCGCAGTCTCTGTCCTCATTCATCCCAAAGTCGTTCTGTCGGGTTGAGGTGCTGGCCAGTGAACTTCCCCCACCCCAAACTCGCTCATCCGTGTGTTTATGGACCTTGCTTTGTGCACTGGTGCGCAGTCATGTTGGAACAGGAAGAGGCCATCCCCAAACTGTTCCCACAAAGTTGGGAGCCTGAAATTAGCCAAAATGTCTTGGTATGCTGACACCATAAGCGTTCCCTTCACTGGAACTAAGGGGCCAAATCCAACCCCTGAAAGATATCTCCACACCCAGTGGCGTTGCTATGGGGTGGCTTCTGGCACTATAGCCCCGAAGATGGGGCCTATAGCCCAGAGTCTCTTAGCGGGTAGGTTTGCCACCTGAAACCTGGGCTGGGCTCCATCTGCTTAGGGGGTGAGGAAGGAACAGGACTAGGGTACCAGCGGTAATCCTTGTGGAGCAGTTCTGACAGATTCCTCTTCTACAGCAATCCACCGGGACATGTAATCCCCGGGAACCGCAGCACAAGCATTACTCCTCCTCTGCCCGAAAATCATCAAATAGTCCAGGCGGAGTGTTCCTTGTGCTGTGGCTCCGCCAATTAAACTAAAGTGCCGACCCCTCTTCTATACCACTTCGCCGGAGTTTTGAAATTGAGCCGCAGCACAAGTATTACTCCACCGGGACTATTTGATGATTTTTGGGCAGAGGAGGAGTAATCCTTGTTCTGCGGCTCCCGGCAATTTCAAAGCTCTGACGGAGTGGTATACGAAAATTTTCGTACGACAGAATACAACGTCAGAAGTGACGTAAAGTGTATGTTATAGTATGAATAGTTTTGTATGTATTCTTTCGTTTCTGAGCATGCATAAACTTTCTCTTGTGATTTTTTTCGTATGAAAACCGTACTGATTAAACAATAATCGGACGTTGAGTTCACATCCGACAAAAATTTTATAGTCTGCACATCCAGCTTTTGTCTGGCGAAAAAGCGAAAGCACCGTACTAACGATCCGAAAGTCAGCAGACAGCTAGTCATACAAATTTTTCCATCTGATTTTCGTATTGTGCGTATGGGCCTTAAGACTGTTATGCCATTAAAGTTCATGTGCTTGTAAAGGCAGTGTATATACTGTGTGTATATTTATATATAGATAGATAAATAATTAGATATAGATATATCATTTTTTTTCAATGCACTTGAACAGAAAAAAAAAATAGAAAATTATGTTAAAAATATGTGTACAGTGCATATTAAAAAAAGCAATTGTTCCAGAGCCAGTCCCTACCAACTATGCAAAATGCCAATCACTTGCCTATAGGATAAGCACAGCTTACCCATAAAAAATCTTGACAGTTGACACCCTTTTCAGTCTAAGGCTCCATGCACACTGGAGCTCATAAAAGGCAGTTTTTTGGAGTTTGGGCGTTTTTTTTAAAAGCCCATAAACTCCACTCTATGTTATCCTATGTGTCCATGCACACATGGACGTTGTTGGACGTTTTGTCAGCAGTGGAGTTTATGGGCTGTTTTCTGAATACCATAAAATCGCATTGAAGAGCAGTACTGGAAAAGTCAGACACCGGTAAAAGGTGTTAAACGAGGGTTAACGCTGTAAAAGGAACGTTAAGCCTTGTTCAGCGTTTCTCTGCCTCTATTCAAAATCAATGGTTCCCTACGGGAGTCATCCCTACTGAACACGATAAAATCGCATTGAAGAGCAGTACTGGAAAAGTCAGACACCGGTAAAAGGGGTTAAACGCTGTAAAAGGAGCGCTAAGCCTCGTTCAGCGTTTCTCTGCCTCTATTCAAAATCAATGGTTCCCTACGGGAGCCATCCCTACTGAACACCATGAAATCGCATTGAAGAGCAGTACTGGAAACGTCAAACACCGGTAAAAGGGGTTAAACGCTGTAAAAGGAGCGTTAAGCCTGGTTCAGCGTTTCTCTGCCTCTATTCAAAATCAATGGTTCCCTACGGTTCCCTCCTCATCATGATCCGACTTGCGGTGCGACTTGTGTGCTGAGGATGAAGGGAACCCCGCCAAAATGAAAAAAAAAATTGGCGTGGGGTCCCCCCCCCTCGGACAATACCAGACCCTTTGGTACCACGCACACTGCATTACAGCGGGAGAGAGCGTCGTGTCAACATCGGAAGAAGAGAAGAGGAAGAAGACGACGGAGAAGACCGTGCCACCGCTAGCAAAAGAGGGGGTAAAAGAGCAAAAGATAGCGGAGGAGCCCGGCAGAAGATACTGGACAGCGGCAGAAGAACCGGAGAGCGCGGAGCAGAGGCCGGAGATCACGAAGAAGAAGGAAGAGACCCCCGGAGCTACCAAATAAAATACTTTAAAAACCTGTGTAGTGTGTTTTATTTTTGACACTTTATTCAAGGTGAATGGGTAGGGGTACAATATACCCCATACTCATTCACATAGGGTGGGGGGCCGGGATCTGGGGGCTCCCTTATTTAAGGGGGCTCCCAGATTCTGATAAGCCCCCCGCCCCAGACCCCGACAACCAACGGCCAGGGTTGTCGGGAAGGGCCCTTGTCCTCATCAACATGGCTCGCTCGTCCCTACCCCCTTTCCTGACCGGCCGGGCTGTGTGCTCGGATAAGGGTCTGGTATGGATTTTTGGGGGGGGGCCCACGCGTCTTTTCGGCGAAGAGGGTTCACCTTAAAATCCATACCAGACCGAAGGGTCTGGTATGGTCCGAGAGGGGGGAACCCCACGCCAATTTTTTTTTTCATTTAATTTTCATTTCATTCTCAGCACACTAGTCGCACCGCAAGTCAAATCATGATGATCCGACTTCTGGTGCGACTTCTACACAAATTAATGGGCTCCCATAGGGAACCATTGATTTTGAATAGAGGCAGAGAAATGCTGCTAAAAGCTAGCGCCGCTGAACGTGCATTAAAGTGGAAGTAAACCCTTCCATATGACTTTGGCCTACAGGTAAGCCTAGATTAAGGCTTACCTGTAGGTCCAATAAATATCTCCTAAACCTACATGGTTTAGGAGATATTTAGCGATTTAAAGGCATCGCTGTCTATGGCGCACTGAGGGCGCACTGAATATGCCGATCTCACGGCGATATGCCGATCTAGTCCGCATGCGCGGGAGTGACGTCTCGCCGCTCCAGCGAATGATAGCGCTGGAGCGGCGAGACCCGGAAGTCACTCCGGCCCTGGATGGCGGCGAAGAAGATGGAGGATAAGGACGGCTTCGGGGGCTTCGTTTTCAGGTAAGTTTTTCATAATGAGCTAGTATGCTATGCATACTAGCTCATTATGCCTTTGCCTTGCAGGGTGTCTTTTTTTTTTTTAAGAGGCTTTACTTCCTCTTTAACGGCAATGCAAAACGCTGATAAAATCAAATTTTTCAACCAGCGTTTTCTGCCAGCAATCTGGCGTCCAGAAACAGCCTTTTTGCCTCCAGTGTGCATGGAGCCTTATTTCGTTAAGAAATGTTTTTTTCCCCTTAAAACTACCATGCAGATGTGTTTATATGATCATTTTAGATAAAAAACCTGTTGTGATTTCCTCCTACCCCCTGCAGATGGATCCGAGGAGAACATTACCGGTACAAGTTCAGCCGTATATGGGGCACACACGCCTCCGAGGGCAAGTGGTGGATTCGGAAAAGGATTGCGCAGTATTTCCCACCACTCAATCTGGCAGGCCTGAAGAAATATTTCAAGTCACGCTCTTGGCCTCTGCCTTCTCCATCCTGATGGTAGCTTTATTATCACTAGGGATTGTTTTCCACTAAAACTGATATATGTGTAATTTTATACTTTTTTATAGAGATGAATCCAGTACTTCCTAGCCCGCTCTGAGAGTGGCGTTTTGTATCCCGACGCTACAGTTAGTCTTACTACTGATCTCTTGAACTGTACTTGACACAACAAGGCTAATTTACTAAAGGAGTTATGACTCTTCAATAAGTGGTGTGGAATTATTCAATCAATCAAACTCCTGTTCTCTTTAAATTCCCAATTGTGTGCATATGAAGTAAGAAGACAAGAATTTTCACATCATTGGAAAATTAATGAGAATAGTCACACAATTTATTGAGTGAAGATCCTCAACTCCTTTAGTAAATATACCCTCATACAGTGGAACCTTGAATTATGAGTAAAATCCATTCCAGGAAAATGCTTGTAATCCAAAGCACTCGCATAGCAAAGCAAGTTTCCCCATAGAAGTAAATGGAAACGAAGATAATTCATTCCACATTGACTTCTATTGCATGCAATACCGCATGTGGCCAGAGGTGGGGGGGTTCGCCAGAGAGCCTCGGAAATACTCGAGGACAGCTCAGCTGAACTTGGAAACACTTGGGAACGGAGTATTTCCGAGTATTTTCGAACAGCTCCGAACCATTCCGAGTGTCACCGGCGCCCCCCGCACCTCTGGCCAAATGCGGTACTGCACACCACATTGACTTGAATCCTGCTCGTTATGCGAGACAACACTCGCAAACCGAGTCAGGATTTAAAAAAAAAGTTGCTAGTCTTTCAGAACGCTTGTTAACCGCATTACTCGTAAACCAAGGTTCCACTGTATATCGGCAGCAGCCATTTTGCACTCTGAGCCATTACCCGGCCTGTGAATTGCTGTACTGGAGACTGGCATGAGTATTGTGAGTCTCACAAATAAAAGTGTCCCTGGGTGGAACAAGTCTGGCTGCCCCTCATCTGAAAAGGAAAATGTGAACACTAGTAATGCTAGATATCGAAACTGTATTAAACTGCTGAATACACAAATTAAATAATTTTCTGCATATTTTATGGTTGTGTTTAGCCATTTTTGTGATTCCCAATCCCCTTCTACACTGTACATCCAGCTGACTAAACAAGCGTGATCTTATACTTCACACAGCTTCCCAGGAACCCCAAAGACCCAGACAGCTCCAATATATAACAAAGATTGTAGTTCCCGAAGCTGGCCCCTACCTTCCACATCTCAATATTGGTCAGCGAAGCTGTCCATCACAATGGTAGACCAACAGAGAGGGGAGCTGTCTGTGGTATATCACCTGATGAGCAGCCAGATTTAGGTGATTTATACATGTGCTTGAAGGTTGGGGGATGTAAAGTAAAAACAGGTTCCCCTTTAAGTGTATGTCCACTTCTGCAAGTAAATTTGAGTAAACTCCACTATATATTTGTAATGTGTTTAAATACATACAGCATGCCAAAAAAATGTAAATATATATATATATATTTCTTGCTTTTTAATGTTTTGTCAGGAGGAGGGGTCATGGCTGACTGCAAGGTTTTTTGAACAATGTTAGAGTGAGTCTGTCCCAAGTCTGTCCTCATTAACATTACAGTGGAAGAAACCCGGACCCCAAACCTCTAACCCTTTATTAGGACGGACGGCACAGCACAGACAGGGGTTAGTTATGACAAACACCGCTACCCAGCCTCCTCACAAACAAAGAGGACTATGTAGCATTTTCCTTGCCAGCGGGTCCAGAATAGAATATCTAAAAATGGTAAGCTGTCATTTTTAAATATTCTTTCTAAGTTATGCTATGTGGCTGGGGACATGTAACAAATATAAAGTAGGGATTATGCCAGTTTGCCTGCAAAAGTGGAAATTCCCATTAAAGCCGTTGTTCAGTCCCCCCAACCCCCACCCCCGAAACAACAAAAAAATGCAATGTCAGCAGCTACAGTATTTGTAAAAGGACACTTACCTGTCCAGGGATCCAACACTTTCCTCACTAAGGCCGTTTTTTATGTTGGTCTCCGGGTTTCAAGTGGCGCCATGCTAACTGTGGGAAGCCTTGTGGCGTCACAGCCAGTTTCTCACTGCGCATGCAAAGAGCCGAGCTGCACTGTATGCATAGGTGTGCGCAGCCCAGTGCATTAGGGTGTGCATCCAAAAAACAGCAGGGGGTGCAACACGGGGGGGGAATGGGCAGTAGGGGTAGTCGGCACTGCACAGAGTGATTAGGGTGTGCACAGGAACACCTGGCACACCCCCTGTGCACGCCTATGTCTGTATGAAACACCCCCCAGCTTCTGGGACCTGTGATGTGTCACAAGAGGCTGCAGCTAGGGTGGAGGTCAAACTTCTGCTTGGATTGCCTAGGCAATTTTTCTTTATTTTTTTATTACCCATCTGCATTGTATAGTTACATTGTTCCAGCTTGGACTAATGTAAGTATGCATACCTACACGATCCCTGGGGGGTGCTGCAAATCACTGCAGTAGTTGGTGCTGCTACAGTGATAGCAGTGATATCCCGGGTCCAGTGCTAAGCCATTGCCCTTCTGCATAGTAACCACAGGGGGTCACTCGCTCAGCACTGCCACTGTTGTTCACAGAACACCTTGGGGGTTATTTACTAAAGGAAAATCCACTTTGCACTGCAAGTGCACTTGGAAGTGCAGTCGCTGTAGATCCGAGGGGGACATGCAAGGAAAATAAAAAAACAGCATTTTAGCTTGCTTGTGATTGGATGATAAAATCAGCAGAGCTTCCCCTCATTTCAGATCTACCCCTCAGATTTACAGCGACTGCACTTGCAGTGCAAAGTGGATTTGCCTTTCGTAAATAACCCCCCTTGTATTTTATTCAGTGATTACAAAGTGTTCTCCGATTGAATGTGGTGGGGCGGTGACATCACAATCTCCCCCTCTTCCAATCAGAGAATGCCTTGTATTCATTGAAAAAAAAAATACACGGTGTTATTGAATGGCGACCCCCCCTGTGATTGTTATTCAAATGGACGGCCGCTCTGCAGATTGCGACTATCGCTGTAGAAATGATGACTACTACAGTGATTTGCAGTCTCCACAGGTATGAGCTATGCATACTTCCATTGTGACAAGCTGGACCAAAGTAACTATGCAATAAAAATCGTATTGAAACTGGATGTGCGGAATGTTATTTTTTATTTTTTTTTATTTTTATTGCTGCTCATTTTTTTTGTCTGGAAAAAATTAAAAATCAATTGAGCATGTCTAAATATTTGAAAACATCTGTGGCCAATAAAAATAATGAAAAAAAAAACTGTAATCAAATCAACAAATAATCCACACATTTGTGACCACCATGATAGACGGGTATATAACTCCACCAACCAGCACCCAACTAAAAGCGCACCAGAGATTCCCTGTCCAACAAAAGCCTCATCCTCCTTTGGACAATATCACTCGAGGTCTAATTGTGAATACACTGTATGGGCGCAGGTGGCAGAGAATTCCAACCGACGGCTCTCATCTATCACTGAACCGTCGGCTTTTGGTGGAGATGGCCTTTAACACAATCACACACGTTGAATTGTGCCTGGAGCGGCCAGGGTAGAAGTCTTGGCTCTCGGCCATAACCAGCAATGGATTGTGGGACATGGGACCCGACACAAACTGATGCTTTCACTAGGCAGCAGTTGTGTTGGCCGAATGCTCGGCGGTATTGTGCTATGTGCAGAGATTCCCTGCAAAACATGTCCCAGCTGTTGTGTTCTGTGCACATCATAAAATCCTAAAGCCCTTCTGCTGGAATTCCGTCCATTAGCTGCACGCTTATCAAGTCAGCTTTTATGAATGGGGGGTTTATACATCCTTCGAGGGGCGTGTGGCCTGATCTCCAAAACAACATTTAAAAAAAGTTATGTTTTGTATAATCCTGGCAAATGTTGATTCATTTTAGAGACAATAAAAATATATATATAATAAAGATTTCATTTAGCCACCAATGTATTATTATTGTTTGCCTCGCGTTGTATCTCTGATCTGTCAAATCTCTGATGCTTGGAAAGAAGAAAGAAATGGCTGCACATCCAGAGCTTCCGATTGCCTTTTATTTTGTTTCACAAAGAAAACACCAAACTGTGGTCACGTAGACGCGTTTTTTTCACACATACATCTCGTGTTTAATCGTAATGATTAAGCACAAGATGTATGTGTGAAACGCATCTACGTGACCACAGTTTGGTATTTGCCTAAAACGCGTCTACGTGACCACAGTTTGGTGTTTTTGGTGTTTGCCTTTTATTTTGTTTCACAAAGATAACACCAAACTGTGGTCACGTAGACGTGTTTCACACTTATATCTTGTGCTTAATCATTACGATTAAGCACAAGATGTATGTGTGAAAAAAACACGTCTACGTGACCACAGTTTGGTGTTTTTGGTGTTTGCCTTTTATCTTGTTTCACAAAGATAACACCAAAGACACCAAACTGTGGTCACGTAGACGCATTTCACACATACATCTTGCGCTTATTCATTACGATTAAGCACAAGATGTATGTGTGAAAAAACGCGTCTACGTGACCACAGTTTGGTGTTTTTGGTGTTTGCCTTTTATTTTGTTTCACAAAGATCACACCAAAGACACCAAACTGTGGTCACATAGACGCGTTTCACACATACATCTTGCGCTTATTCATTACGATTAAGCACAATATGTATGTGTGAAAAAACGCGTCTATGTGACCACAGTTTGGTGTTTTTGGTGTTTGCCTTTTATTTTGTTTCACAAAAATCACACCAAAGACACCAAACTGTGGTCACGTAGACGCGTTTCACACATACATCTTGCGCTTATTCATTACGATTAAGCACAAGATGTATGTGTGAAAAAACACGTCTACGTGACCACAGTTTGGTGTTTTTGGTGTTTGCCTTTTATTTTGTTTCACAAAGATCACACCAAAGACACCAAACTGTGGTCACGTAGACGCATTTCTCACATACATCTTGCGCTTATCCATTACGATTAAGCACAAGATGTATGTGTGAAAAAACACGTCTACGTGACCACAGTTTGGTGTTTTTGGTGTTTGCCTTTTATTTTGTTTCAAAAAGATAACACCAAAGACACCAAACTGTGGTCACGTAGACGCGTTTCACACATACATCTTGTGCTTAATCATTACGATTAAGCACAATATGTATGTGTGAAAAAACGCGTCTACGTGACCACAGTTTGGTGTTTGCCTTTTATTTTGTTTCACAAAGATCACACCAAAGACACCAAACTGTGGTCACGTAGACGCGTTTCACACATACATCTTGCGCTTATTTATTACGATTAAGCACAAGATGTATGTGTGAAAAAACACGTCTACGTGACCACAGTTTGGTGTTTTTGGTGTTTGCCTTTTATTTTGTTTCACAAAGATCACACCAAAGACACCAAACTGTGGTCACGTAGACGCATTTCACACATACATCTTCAGCTTATCCATTACGATTAAGCACAAGATGTATGTGTGAAAAAACATGTCTACGTGACCACAGTTTAGTGTTTTTGGTGTTTGCCTTTTATTTTGTTTCAAAAAGATAACACCAAAGACACCAAACTGTGGTCACTTAGACGCGTTTCACACATACATCCTGTGCTTAATTATTACGATTAAGCACAAGATGTATGTGTGAAAAACGCATCTACGTGACTACAGTTTGGTGTCTTTTGGCGTTATCTTTGTGAAACAAAAAATAAGGCAATCGGAAGTTCTGGATGTGCAGCCATTTCTTTCTTCTTGCCAAGTTTCCCACGGAGGCGGGCCAGGGCTAGCACTCTGCAAGATACTCCAATCAGCCTTATCTTTATACACCTGGAGCAGCGGTTCTTTTTCTTGTATACTAAATCTCTGATGCTACAGGAGTTATAGATGACCGACACCAGCTTTCATTTTGTTCAGAGGGCATCTACATCCAAGCCTCTTTTTTTACTTTAAACATCTAAGGACCACCCACTGCAGATATACTGCAGCAGGGCGGCTCTATTGCATAAAACGTACATCGTTTCGTGTAATGGATACTGTGGGCTCCTGTGGCACGGAGCAGAAAGCCCATGCACGGGTCCGGCAGCTGCGATGTCTGCCGCTCACCTGCGATTGCTCCACAGAAAGGCAGAACGGGGATCTGCCAATGTAAACAAGGTAGATCCCCGTTCTGACAGGGGAGTACAGAGAGATCTTCTGTTCATAGAAATCAGGAACAGCGATCTTTGTCTACTCCCTTTCAGTCCATCCCCCACACAGTTAGAAAGCACCTCCCTAGGACACACTTAACCCTTTGATTGCCCCTGGTGTTAACCTTTTCCCTGCTAGTGTCATTTATACAGTGATGAGTGCATTTTTTTTTTAGCACTCATCACTGTTTAGGTGTCACAGGTCCCCAAAAAGTGTCACTTAGGGTCAGATTTGTCCGCCGCAATGTCGTAGTCCCGCTAAAAATCGCAGATCCCCACCATTACCAATAAAAACAATAAAAAAACAATTAAAAGACCCTAAATATATCCCCTATTTTGTAGATGCTATAACCGCAATGTCGCAGTCCTGCTAAAAAATCGCTGATCGCTGCCATTACTAGTAAAACATTTTTTAGAAAAATAAAAAGTTCATAAAAATATCCCCTATTTTGTAAACGCTATAACTTTTGCGCAAACCAATCAATAAATCACTTATTGTTTTTTTTTTTTACCAAAAATATGTAGAAGAATACGTATCGGCCTAAACTGAGGAAAAAAAATGTTTTTTTTTTATATTTTTGGGGGATATTTATTATAGCAAAAAGTAAAATAATAATGTGTTTTTTTCCCAAACAAAAATTGTTTATAGCGCAAAAAATAAAAACCGCAGGGGTGATCAAATACCACCAAAAGAAAGCTCTATTTGTGCGGGAAATAAAGGAGGTCAATTTTGTTCGGGAGTCACGTTGCACGACCGCGCAATTGTCAGTTAAAGCAACGCAGTGCAGAATCGCAAAAAGTGGTCTGGTCTTAAGCCAGCAAAATGGTCCGGTCTGAAAGTGGTTAAAGTGATACTAAACACACACCTTTTCATTTTCATTGTGCCTTCTATTTCTGTATGTGGATGATGGCACTGTAATTATTAAAAAAAATAACAAAACATCTATATACCTTTTTCCTAATCGATATATAGAGCTGTCACATGACCCAGTTCTTCCCCAGCCTGCCTGCAGGGAAACAAGCAGGAGAAGCTTCTAGTCCTCTGCTGCTGGTCACACTGGTTCAAAAAACAAACCAAAAAAAAACAGCCTTTGGAATACACAGTACAAATAAATAAATAATATCCATAAACTGTTTTAAATTCTCATACAAATATATATCCACTATATTACCAAAAGTATTGGGACTCCTGCCTTTACATGAACTTTAATGGCATCCCAGACTTACTCCGTAGGGTTCAATATTGAGTTGGCCCACCCTTTCCAGCTATAACAGCTTCAACTCTTTTGGGACGGCTGTTTATGGGAATGTTTGACTATTATTCTAGAAGTGCATTTGTGAGGTTAGGCACTGATGTTGGACGAAAAGGCCTGGCTTGCAGTCTCCACTCTAATTCATCCCAAGGTGTTCTATCGGGTTGAGGGCAGGCCAGTCAAGTTCCTCCACCCCAAACTCGCTCATCCATGTCTTTATGGACCTTGCTTTGTGCACTGGTCCAAATCATTTGGTGGAGGGGGGATTATGGTGTGGGGTTATTTTTAAGGGGTTGGCCCCTTATTTCCAGTGAAGGGAACTCTTAAGGCGTCAGCATATCAAGACATTTTGGACAATTTCACGCTCCCAAGTTTGTGGGAACAATTTGGGGATGGCCCCTTCCTGTTCCATTATGACTGTGCACCAGTGCACAAAGCAAGGTCCATAAAGATATGGATGAGCGAGTTTGGGGTAGAAGAATTTGACTGGCCTGCTTAGAGTCCTGACCTCAACCCAATAGAACACCTTTGGGATGAATTAGAGTAGAGACTGCGAGCCAGGCCTTCTTGTCCAACATCAGTGCCTGACATCAAAAATGCGCTTCTGGAAGAATGGTCAAACATTCCCATAGATACACTCTTAAACCTTTTTGGCAGCCTTCCCAGAAGAGTTGAAGCTGTTATAGCTGCAAAGGGTGGGCCAACTCAATATTGTACCCTACGAAATAAGACTGGGGTGCCATTAAAGATTATGTGTGTGTGTAAAGGCAGGCGTCACAATACTTTTGGTAATATAGTGAATATGAAATCAAATTTTTTTTTTTTTTGGAAATATCATGGTGTGGGCGGATTTCTGCCAGTCACAGGCTGTCTCAAGCCTCTCCAGTCTGTGTCTTAAAATAAGAGGGAGGTGAAGCCTCCATTAATCTACATGTGATATCCCGCCTCCATTGTGTTTAGCTGGTTAGTGGGCATGGAGGAGGAGGGAGGGACTGGGCTGTCATTTACCACTGTGTATACGCCCACATGTGTGACTTTATAGTCACATGGGCTGTTCAGATGTGATAGGGAGTAAATGCTCAGCATAGAAACTCACTGAAAACTGAGCATGTGCAGAGCTGCCACCACAGCTGCTAAAATCCCTAGCTGAACTGAGGACATGGAAAGGAGCTGGAGATAGAGAGCAGCAGGATCAACCAGGTTTTTTGCAGAATACTGAAAACTAATCTCATAGTGACTGAGTATGACCAGCATGTAATACACCATTTGTTGATAGTTTTTTTTATGATGTGGGTTTAGTGACATTTTAGGTGTTCTTGCCTATAGTACTGATGTTTGAACATCAGATATTCCAGAAAGTTCCTGCATAAAAATGTGAGGAAGGGCTGTATAGTACATGCGAATGTGCACATAGGCAAACGCACACATACAAACACTTCTTTTTTTTTTAATTAAGGGGTTGTAGCATACATGTATAAATTACTGTTGGGCAGTAAATTTTTTGTATCCTTTTTTTTAACTGATCTATACACAGCACAGGTTTACAGCCTATGTGTACAGGCCCATTAAAAATAATGAGTTGCACTTTGGTCAGTAAGTAAACACAACCTGAATGCCTAAAAATATGGCATTTATAGGTGTCCATGTGCAAGAGCCGTAAGACCCGTGCACGTCATTTTTGGGGTTGTTACTTTGTGAGCAGAGGAAATATCACTTGTAGGAATTGTCCTGAGACCAATGATCCTCGGGAAGGCTCTGCAGCGATGCTCCAATACAACAAAACTTCCCTGATTTGTACAGGTGGTACAAGGATCTTCTCCAGTAACCAGAGAATACTTCTGGGCTTAGCTCCATTACCTGCCTTTCTATTGCCACCTACTAGCAGTAAATTTCTTAAAAAATGGTTTCCAGTTCAAGAACAATCTAATGTGTGGTTATTCACCTCTCTCCTGCACCAGTTTTTGTAAGGCCTTGCTCACACAGGTATACTAGAGGGTACACGCATGGAAGCGGGTGATTGCCCACATGGGGATGCACAGGGGGTCAGTTTTTCCTAGTTTCTGTTATAAAATGTAGCAAATTAATAATTTTTCTTCTTCACTGATGTGCAAAGCTAGGCTGCAAAGGTGGGCACTGATGAGGCGGCACTGATGGACACTGATAGGCTGCAATGATGGACATTGATGAGCTGGCACTGATGGACACTGATGAGGCTGCAATGATGGACACTGATGAGGCTGCAATGATGGACACTGATGAGGCTGCAATGATGGACACTGATGAGGCTGCAATGATGGACACTGATGAGGCTGCAATGATGGACACTGATCAGGCGGCACTGATGGACACTGATCAGGCGGCACTGATGGACACTGATCAGGCGGCACTGATGGACACTGATCAGGCGGCACTGATGGACACTGATGAGATGGCACTGATGGACACTGATGAGGTGGCACTGATGGGGGCTGATAGGTGGCACTGATGAGGCTGAACTGAAGGGCACTGATGGGGCTGCACCGATGATCAGTGCCCTAATTATCAGTGTAAACAAATATACTGAAAACCTTGCCGGTTATTGGTAATCCTTTCCTCACACAGCGTTTGAAGAAAGGACTGTCGATAACCGGCAAGTCTATTTACATGTGATTGGACACAGCTGATCATATGGCAAAGTGCCACTGTGATTGGCCCTTTACCGTGATCCTCGATCAGCTGTGTCCAAAAGACACAGTAGTCACAGAGAATGCGAGAGTCCATGGATGCCCTCCCAGAAGGCTGAAGCCGTTTTGATGGCTATACAAGGGTGGCTGGTTGGGAGAGTAGCGCCTTCTTGGTTTCATGTATTCTCCACAGAGTACAAAATAATAGGCCTTCTGCTTCAAAATATCTCGATTAGGGCTCACCGCCCCTTTTCAGAGGGCGGTAGGGCAGCGACTAACAGCTGCTACTGATGCCTTTCGACACTTGTTTTTATTTATTTATTGTTCTGTTTTTTTTACATTGCAAGGTTGCACCACAACTGTGACCAAGCGTTTAGCTCTTGGTTGTGGTGCAACCCTCATTGATGTCAATGGGCGAATGTAACTGCTGTCAAAACTCTGCAGCCTGAGTAAAAAATTCTGCAGCCGCAATGCATTGCAGCCACAGCATGTGTGCAGCGCTGTAATGCTGTAAATTTAGGATACGGGTTGGTGGCCTGGGGGCAGTAAAACTGAAAGAGCCTTCAAGTTATTTCCTCACTTATTAGTTTCAGAATTTCAGATTCCAACTACCGTAAGTTTTCCCAGGACAGCTCTAAATCTGATTGTTGGACACCTTGAGGCATGAGGCCCATTATGACTAGCGGGGTACTGTAAGCCCCGACTCCAGCACTGACACGCTACCTTGAAGGGTAGATGTGTCGGTGGTCCTCAACCTGGGCCAGCTAAAAGGGAGAAAAGTATTTAACTGCACCAATTAGATCCAGCTTTCAGAGTATTTAGAAAATAAACAATTTCTGATTGGTCAATATTGGACAGTACATTATGCACATCTGCGATTTCAAAGACCAATTTCAGGCAAATTAAGTAAATCAAGTGTATGTAAACCCTAACAATGAACGATTTGCTCTCTTTCTTCTGTCATTTATATCATTAAAATTGTCTTGTTATATCTGTTCAACAAATGCAAAAATACCTATTGAATTTACAAGAACGCCCCCCCCCCCCCCTGATTGCCCTGGAGGTTGTGCAGGGCTAAGTGCTCTTGACTTGACTCCTGCGGTATCACCTCCTGAGACTCACCTCCTGAGACAGCGCATTTCTTAACTGGTGCCTCGGGTGCTGACGCCGCTTGCAGCTAGGTTTCTTTGTACACGGCTGCTGGCAATGCAGGAAGAGTGCTGTGGTTTTAAAAAAATTGCGCCCTGCACACTGGTAGCTCCCTAATAAAGCTATCCTGGCTGCTCTAAGGAGGACACATGGTGAGCAAAGGAGGGGTTTGCCACGTGCATTGCCGAAGGTAAGAGCTGTGGTGGGGGGCGGGACTGTGGATGGGAGCAAAGGGGGCTGATGGGTGAAGATGTGAGAACTATGGATTGGGGGTGGTGCTAGGTGCAGAGGTCATGGTTGGGTGGGGGCAGGGTGCCAAGATGAGAGATGTGGGTGGAGCTGGGGTGCAAATTTGAGAGCTGTGGATGGAGTCTAGGAGTGAGATGTAGAAGTGGGCAAAGATGAGATGTGAACGAGGACACAAAGGTGAGTTGAGGAGGGGGAAGCCAAAGTAAGCTGAGGACAGGGGCACAAAATCGAGCTGAGGACGGGAACGCCAAAGTGAGCTGTGCACGAAGGGGCCAAGGTGAGCTGTGCACAGGACGCCAAGGTGAGCTGTGCACAGGGACGCCAAGGTGAGCTGTGCACGGGGACTCCAAGGTGAGCTGTGATTGGGGGCGCCAAGGCGAGCTGTTGTTGGAGACGCCAAGGTGAGCTGAGGATGGGGATGCCAAGGTGAGCTGAGGATGGGGACGCCAAGGTGAGCTGAGGACGGGGACGCCAAGGTGAGCTGTGGATGTGGACTCAAAGGTGAGATGTGGACGCGGACGCAAAGGTGAGCTGTGGACGCAGAAGGCAAAGGTGAGCTGTGGACACCGGCACAAAGATCAGCTGTGCCCAAACATGTTTGGTTATTCTTTACTCTGCGTAATATCATCTTTTATATGTTACAGAAAAAAAATGGGTTATGTATTGTGTTTTCTTGCACTAGAATTCAAAAAAGTATATTTTTTCCCCAAAAAAAATTGCGTTTGGAAAACCGCTGCACAGATACCGTGTGACATAAAAAAATCTCAACACCCACTATTCTCTAGGGCCTCTGCTTTAAAAAAAATATATAATGTTTGGGGGTTCTAAGAAAATATCTACCCAGTTTTACATGTAAACAAAAAGTGCCGGAAAAGGCCTGGGGGTCAAGTGGTTAAGGTAGGATTTACATTTAATGTAAACTAGCTGAACTGAAAACTAATTTAATAACTTTTGAAGAAACTTATAAGTTAACTAAATGCAGTTTATTTTGTATATTTGCCCTAAAATCTTAGTAATTTAGTGACCTAAGTTGTAGGCTCTTTCCGTACTAGAACCCGGGAGACGTATCTTATTAATCTTTCCTTGTTCAATGTATCTGGGTGTGGATCTAAATTCAGCGATCGTGTGATACTCTGCATCCACGAGATGCCAGTCCACTTGCTTAGATGTCGGAGTGTATTATTGTTTGGCCCCGTCCGTGTGAAATGTTGCCATTCATTTTCTACTAATATTAAATAAACAACAGCTTGCAAAGTTCCACCAGCAATAGTCTTTTTTTCTAACATATAAGGGTGAGGGGGAGTTGGTGCGGAGGTCCCCTGGGTACGGTAAAGAACAAATGAGCATTTGGGGCTGTTTAAAGCAAGGGGGGGCCATGGTGCCAGAGCGTGCTGGATCCAGTCCAGGAATCCTTCAGACTTCTGTCACCTCATTAACTCCGAGGTTGCAAATCAATTCTTAATTATAAAAGTAAAAATGAGAGGCAAGCGGGAGAGGTTTGCTAAGTGTGGTGAGGGGGACAAGTGTGCCCTTCTGAACAGGCGACTCCCCAAAGGCTCCGTACGGAGGCAGTTTTATTTTTACAGCTTCTCTGTATGGATGGCACCATCACGCTGAGTTATGTTCCTGTATAAATCTGGCGAAACATTAGTATGCTCTTAAAGAGAACCTGCAGCATCAAAATGATCACGATGGCAGCAAGGTGCTTGGCACCAAACCTGATTACAAACCGCCTAAGAATCCTGACTTTGATAAAACTTGGAGCTGTGCTGTGCCCCTCATAATACCTTATTGCAATGTGGGTGCCTTTGCAGTGTAGGATGTCATAGGCATGGCCCCCAGAGCAAAGTCAAGGATTCTGTGTGTGTCTGGCCAATTCTGTTATTAAACCCATCATAGGTGTTAGAGAGGACCTGAGCAGTGGTAACTGTTCCCAAAAAGAGGTAAGCCGAGGGCAAAGGACTAGTTACTGGGCTTCATGTAGGCTAATCGCTAGGCTTCCTGCAGCTAATATTTTCTCATTAATGTTTTAGCATGCCCTGTTCCACCTTGTGATTTTGTGTGAAGGCACCCATTTTGGAAGGGCAGGGTTTTGCTTCCTCATGTCAGAGCTGCCCCCTGATATCCTGTGATCTGATCACTGAAGGAAGAATAAGATTTATCAGAAGAGGTGTAGGACTCAGATCCGCAACATGAATGAAGCAGAAGCAGGCATATTCTAGCACTGCAGGTTCTCAGATACAGCTTCCACTCCAGCAAGTAGAACAGTGAGCAGTGCAGTAGTGACATCACCAACTTTCCAAATCTGAGACTAGTGGTCAGAAGCAGCGGTGCCTTTGATGATCTGATACTGCAGATAGGCAGCTATGTCGCTCAAGGCACAGGAGAGCCTAGGCACACAATGTGCACTGCTATTTGTCCAGGAGGAATTCAAGACAGAAGTTAAAAATTGGTTAAGATTAAAAGAATGTAATGTCTATTTATTGTTTTTTAGATATGCACTGGGCCTAGGCATAAACAAGCATTTAACCGCTTTTTAACCCTTGCAGTGGGGAAGAAACCCCACTGCAATGGTATTTTTTGTTTTCCTAGAAGTTCAGCTTTAAGCAAGGAAGTTGAATGAGTCTTAGTCAAAAATGGAGCTCCTTTTAGTGGTTAATCTACACATCTCCATATATAATAAAACAGAAATGTAAGCATTTAAAAATGTGAAAGTCATATCAACAATGACTTAAGGGAGGCCCTGCAGTAATAACTTAAATATGTGTTTACTTTAAAGGTCCTGTATGGTGTTGAATAGCGGGAACGGAAGTAATCCATAAGCAGTTTTGAATGTTAATGGGATTCCATCGTGGCAGTTAAAGGGTGAGGTATCCCTAGGCCACATGAGGAGATGTTCCCACACACCCATGACCTCTCCGTAATCTTTTACTTTCCTGGGTCTGGCTGCTGCCTACACCTCCCCATCTGTTTGGATAATGCGCTTTAACCCCCTCTCCCACCTGTGCTGCAGCATCTGGAGAAGTCCCCAGTGGGTGAGAAGGAAGACCCAGTGACCCGCTCTACTGCCCTGCACATCCCCTCAGCCCACTACCTCTCCCCACGAGTGCACTTTGTGAGGTACTTCTATCTTGAACTCATCTCTCACTCTTCTAGTACCAAAAGCATATGAGTCACATGTAAAGAGTTAACGCTAAAACAAATTAGTCATAACAATTTTTGTAACTTATAAATAGATTACATGTGTACTTGACATTTGCAAACATACAAGTTGGCCATTTTGTAGAAATGTATTGAGCTTCTCTACAAATCTCTCTCTATAAACTGACAAAGGTGACTCATCCACTCACTATACTCATGAAAATGCAAGATATGCATTCTTTACTGTGCTAACATCATGGCGGTGCTAAATATTTACAAGAACGTGGCCTATCCATTCACTAGATGCCCGTCACATCACTGATGCACCTTGTGTTTAGGATAATACCACCTTTTTTTTGCAACCACTAACAGTATTGGCTATGATTCATATTCTACAGAATACAACCTATCAGAAGGCAAGGACATCATTTTATAGCCAACATTTTGTGGACCCCCGACCATCACACCAATTTGTATGGCCACCCCTCTGGATTACCGAGATCTGGTGTTTCTAGTAAAGGTACTGTTAATACTACAGCAAAGATATTTCAGACAATTGTGTGCTTCCAACTTTGTGACAACCGTTTGGGGAAGTCCATTTTCTGTTTCAGCGTTAACTGTTCCCCTGTGTACAGCTTCATAGTTATATATGAAATGTGCGCTATGGAAGTGGACAGATCAACTGGCCGCAGCGGCAGAGGATTGCTGTTGTTTTCATGTTCAGCGGGTCAGTGGCGGGAGCGGCGAAGGAGAAAGACCAGAGGACGAAGCGCGGGAGGAAGAAGCGGAGGGAGATGGAGGAAGAAGCGGGGAAGAAGCAGCTGGAGGAAGGAGAAAACCGGAGGAAGATGGAGGAAGAAGCGGGGGTTTACAGATTCCGATAAGCCCCCCCACCCGCAGACCCCCACAACCACCGGCAAAGGTTGCGGGGATGAGGCCCTTGCTATGATTCATATTCTACAGAATACAACCTATCAGAAGGCAAGGACATCATTTTATAGCCAACATTTTGTGGACCCCCGACCATCACTCCAATTTGTATGGCCACCCTTCTAGATTACCGAAAAGCAAACAATGGAAACGATAAAACATTAACTCAATAAAACAACTTGATTTTTTAACGCAATCTGTGCCTAAAAATCTCAAAGCATGGAGGCAATCCGCCCCTAATGTTAGGAGCAAATCGCTACTCCACCCCTGCCCCATGCTTCGACATATATGCTCTTTTTTTAACTGTGGTGGTGAAATCACCTCTTATAGTGCTGGAGTCGCGGCTTTAGATATCGTGGGAGCAAACGCTGTTGCTGTCAGAATAAATAAACCCGTGCTGCAGCTGAATGGCGTACCTGCTAAGCAAATGGTTAACAATAAAACAAAGTAACATTACAGTATAACAGTAAAACATACCATACCTGCAAAGCAAATACAATAAAACATAGTAAAAATAAAACTTTACCGTTCAGTAACAATAGAGAGCAAACAATAGAGAGCGAACAATAGAGCGGACAATACAGAGTGAACATAAGTGAGAGAAGAAAACCACAACTATTTTTGGCATTTTTTATTTTTTCTTGCAGTATCAATTGAGCACTGTCACTTACAAAACACTAAACACATAACTGCAGCATTTGCAGAGTCAGGCCTGATCCCTGCAAATGCTAACAGTTTTTGTAGTAGCGTTTGAAGTAGTCGCTGACTGTCAGGTGCTCTTTTTTCCCGTGGGTCGTGCTAGTGTACCAGTCAAGCCCATAGTGCCCTTCCTGCTGCATTTGCCAATCTGAATTGGGAGCCCACCACTTCTGCAGCACCCGTACTTCCCCCATTCACTGGACAACCCGGAATTCAGGTGGAAACAGTTGATTTTACGTTACTTTTTGATTTTTATTCACTGTTTTTCATTGAAGATCTCTATAGATCTGTTGTGGACCAAAGCAATTTGTATGCTGGTCAATTAATCGCCGCTAATCACCAGTTGGCCCTTGCCAGAGATTGAAAACCTAGTACAGTCTCCGAATTTAAGACCTTCCAGGGCTTATCCCTCCTCATGGGCATAGTTAAAAAAAGTGAGTTGCGGTCATATCCACTGACACAATTCAACATATGCCCGTGTTCTCTGCCTCTATGACCAGGACACGATATGAGCAGATCTTGCGGCTCATGCATTTCAATGACAATGAACTCTGTCGTCCTCGGGGTGACCCTGGATATGATCGGCTCCACAAAATTCGGTCCCTCATAAACCACGTCAAGCAACAGTTTGCAGCCTTGTTTACTCCCGATCAAGTTGTCTGCATTGATGAGTCCCTGATTAAGTTTTCTGGCCGCTTGTCTATCAAACAGTATCTTCCCAGCAAGTGTGCTAATTATGGGGTCAAGTTGTATAAGCTCTGTGACAGGGCAACACGCTATATATATAGTTTTATGGTTTACGAGGGAAGAGATAGTCACGTGGAGCCCGATAACTGCCCAGACTACATAGGGAGCGCTGGTAAGATTGTGTGGGACTGAGTGTCACCCTTATTCAGAAAAGGGGTACCACGTGTACGTAGACAATTATTACACAAGCGTGACACTTTTTAATCACCTTTTTGATTGTGGAATTGGCGCATGTGGCACCATGCAATCTAATTGCCAGGGCTTACCCCAACGGCTTGTAGAATCCCAACTTAGACAGGGGGAAAGAGACTGCTTGAAATGTAATAATTTGTTAGCAGTGAAGTGGAGGGATACACAGAATGTTTTCGTTCTCCCTTCATGCAGATACGACTGTCCAAATTCCTACATGACTGGTGTTGTGGAGAAACCCCTCTCTGTCCACGAATACAACCTTAACATGGGAGGGGTGGACCTCAACGACCAGTTGTTGGCGCTGTACCCAATTGCCCGTATGGCCAGAAGCTGGTACAAAAAAGTGTCTGTATATTTATTCCAATTGGCTTTGCTGAATGCTTATGTGCTATACAAAGCTTCAGAACGAACTGGATCCTTCCTAAAATTCCAGGAAGAGATTATCACAGCCCTTCTGTTTCCAGACGGTGCTGTGGCCCAACTTCCCAATCCAAATGCAGTGAGCTGGCTGCATGAGAGGCATTTTCTGTATGTCCTCCCTGGTACCCTTACCCAAAGAAATCCCCAAAGATGATGTTGTGTCTGCGGATTTAGGCGTGACACCCGCTTTTACTGTCTCTCCAGTCCTGACCAACCTGGTCTCTGCATTGGTGACTATTTCAAACGCTACCACACACTAGTGGAGTATTAGCGTAGGGTACAGCATTGCACAGTCCTAGGGAACACTTACACAGGGTCTCGAAAGATGAGATGGTCATCAGATTTTGAGAGACCCTAATTTGGAACGTTTACTGTTTTATATAAAAGTGCAAAAAAAAAAAAAAAAACACACAAAGGCACCCGCCGTATATTACCTATGTATAGCCTGTTGCCCTGTCACAGAGCTTATACAACTTGACCCCGTATTTAGCACACTTGCTGGGAAGATACTGTTTGATAGACAAGCGGACAGAAAACGTAATCAGGGACTCATCAATGCAGACAACTTGATCGGGAGTAGACAAGGCTACAAACTGTTGGACGAAATGGTTTACGAGGGACCGAATTTTGTGGAACCGATCATATCAAGGGTCACCCCGAGGACGACATAGTTCATTGTCATTGAAATGCATGAGCCGCAAGATCTGCTCATATCGTGTCCTGGTCATGGAGGCAGAGAACACGGGCATATGGTGAATTGTGTCAGTGGACCAATATGACCGCAACTCACTTTTTTTAATTACGCCCATGAGGAGGGATAGGCCCAGGAAGGTCTTAAATTCGGAGACCGTACTAGGTCTCCAATCTCTGGCAAGGGCCAACTGGTGATTAGCAGCGATGAATTGACCAGCATACAAATTGCTTTGGTCCACAGATCTATAGGGATCTTCCATGAAAAACAGCAAATAAAAATCAAATAACGTAAAATCAACTGTTTCCACCTGAATTCCGGGTTGGCCAGTGAATGGGGGAAGTAAGGGTGCTGCAGAAGTGGTGGGCTCCCAATTCAGATTGGCAAATGCAGCAGGAAGGGCACTATGGGCTCGACGGGCCTGTTTTTGTCTTCTTGGTGGCTGTGGGACTCTACTTATGCTAGCCACCTCACCAGCTTGAACTGCACTTATGGGACTCACCACGTCACCACATGATACTGCAGTGCTGGATCTACGACCAGGATGTACTAGGCCGCTGGTGCTTGCCAGTTCACCAGAAGGATGAGCAGCACTAGTAATGGCTCTCTGCTCCATACGAGAGCCCTGCGGATCTTGCACATCAACAACAGCAGAAGAACCGGGTCGGGTACACCTGACCTTGGCAGGGACCACTACTCCATTGTCAGAGCTATATGTCAGGGTGCCGCTGCTGTCTACTGGTTCCTATTCTGAGCCTGAATCGGACAGATGGGTGACTTCCTCTTCACTCTCATCTGTCAGGCTCAGAAACTTGTAGGCCTCTTTACTAGTGTACCTTCGATTGGACATTTTGGCCTCTAAATTTACTGGTACGCTAGCGCGACCCACAGGAAATAAAAGCACCTGACAGTCAGCGACTATTTCAAACGCTACCACAAAAACTGTTAGCATTTGCAGGGATCAGGCCTGACTCTGCGAATACTGCAGTTATGTGTTTAGTGTTTTGTAAGTGACAGTAATCGATTGATACTGCACTTGGGTGGGCTGGGCTGGGCTGGGCGTAGGGGCTAAACGCAGGTGCTAGCAGGTATCTGGGCTGATCCTGCTAACGCTGCGTTTTTGGGAATCCTAAACTATTGGGGACACTAATATAGTTCTGATCAGATCAAATATATTGATCCGTTCAGACACTATACTACTAAGGGAGGTGTATGGTGCGTGGGTGTTAGCGATAATGGCATTAATCTGACGCTGCCTGGGGCGACGCATACCCTATCTGACGCTAAAACCTGACTGATGTCACCGGCCGAGTGATCAGGGGGTTAAACCATTTATTAGGTAATATATGGCGGGTGCCCTGACGCTATATAAAAAAATAACTAACCAGTGTCACCAGTGACACTAATATGGTGATCACTGGTGACCGGGGGTGATCAAGGGGTTAAACCTTTATTAGGGGGGACCCTAGACTTATCTGGGCCTACCACTAAGTACCCTAACACTGATTGTCACAAATAACACAATTTCAGTGATCAAAGAAAAATATGAACACTGCACTGGGTGACACAGTGACAGGGAGTGAAGGGGTTAACTTGGGGGGGGCGACCAGGGGGTGAATTGTGTGCCTTTGTGTACTGTGTCAGTGTAGTGTTGGTGCAACTTACTCAGATGTCTTCTCTCCTCTCTCTGGAATGAAAAGAGTTCCACGAGGGGAGATGACATCACTTCCCCTGCCTGTGTTTACACTTACACAGGCAGGGGAAGGATTTAATTTGCCAGAACCGATCACCAGGTCCAGGTCATAAATCATTGGCCTGGGCCTGGAGACTGATCGGTTCTGAAGTGAATCCGATTGTCGTTGCCACCTAGGGGGCACACTCTCACCCTCCCCCGAAGTAAGGTAAAATTGCTTCGCCCAGCCGAATTGGGAATTACATTTTGATTTCTGATGTTGGTACACATATCACATTTTTTGGGCTCAAATTATGATTATTTGGAAACAATAAAAAGCACAAAAAATATATATTAGTATTGTTTTTTGCTTTGTAAAGACACCTGTGTGAGTTTGGGTAAAGATTGTTGTGAGATGGAGAGTAACAAGTAAAAGTGACAGAGAAAAATATATTTTACCAAAACATCAAAACATTCCACATTCTAGCATTCTTAAAAACAAAATATTTGAAGTAGAAGCAACAATGTTGCAAATGAAAACTTATTTCAGAGAAAGATACATTTAAATGTAAACATTAAAAGGATTTATTTGGGGAAGTTACAATTGTACCATTAGAATCAATGGCTGATTTTCACTCCCTAAAAATGCTCTTTAACACAGCACTTATTCTGGTATTTAGTATAGGGCCCTGTAATAAAGACATTGGAGCTAAAATGAGAGCTATTTGCAGGTCTGAGCATGCTCAGTTGTGTTGGCACCTAGTTGTACAAAAACGGGGAATTTATCTCTTCCCAGACTTTTAAAGATATTTCAGTGTAAAAATCACCTTTTCACACAGTTTAAAAGCAGATTATCTTTAAATAATATACCACATATTTCAGTACTATTTAGGCAATTAAATCATGCTCTAAACATTATTTCCATGTGCACTACTCCAGGTTTTAGGCCCCTTTCACACTGGGGCGGGGAGCCGCGATGACGGTAAAGCAGCGGTATATTTAGCGCTGCTTTACCGTCGTTTTAACCGCGGTATTCGGCCGCTCGCGGTGCGATTTTACCCCCCGCGAGCGGCCGAAAAAAAAAGGGTTAAAGACCCCCGCAGAGTGCCGGCGCTTTGCGGCGGTATTGCCGCGGTTTCCCATTCAAATCAATGGGAAGGAGCGGTATAGGAGCGGTGAACACACCGCTCCTATACCGCTCCAAAGATGCTGCTAGCAGGACTTTTTTTGCCGTCCTGCTAGCGCACCGCTCCAGTGTGAAAGCCCGCCGGCTTTCACACTGGAGTGAATGGGGCAGGATTTTTTCAGGCGGTATGCAGGCGCTATTTTTAGCGCTGTACCGCCTGAAAAACGCCCCAGTGTGAAAGGGGCCTTAGAGTAAGGGTTTGGGCGCTATTTGTTTTCAGGGAACTATAGTAAATTCGATTTTGGGAGTATTTTTTTACCAGCGCTATAGTGAATACCATTTTATTGCTAATTAATGCGATCAGCGCTAACCCGCCAGTGGGCATTTTATAGCTACCTGATCTTTGTTCAGACATGGGATCACAGAATATGGCAGAGGGATTTAAAGGCCATTTTGGTTGTAGTTGCTCCCCAGGCCAAAGGCTCACTCTGTGGTGAACAACATCTACTCAAAACTGGTATAAAAAAAAAAACGTTCATGATAAAAACATAGTTGCTATCATTGCTGACCCCAATTGGAAGTACGAGTTACCTGGCTGTATACTGATCCAGTGTCTTTGAAGTGGAAGTGGAACTTTAGAAAATAAAGTCCTGATAGATCACTTCAGGCTGGCCGCTTTTACAGGTACAGCTAGGTAAAACATCAAAATCAAGTGCCTATACTGTTTAAAATTCACTAATACACTGTCTCACCCTGCTCTGCACATGCTCAGTGGCTCTCTATTCTCGGGACGGTGACTAAAATCAGAGCCACTAGAGGCCGAGTACGTTCTTTTGTTAAAGAGCATCAATTATCAAACTGTTATGGCTAAAGTCGACTTTAATACATTTAAAATCACAAAGAACAAATCAGGAAAGTCATTGGAAAGATTAAAAGTCCTCATCTGCATACTTGTTCCAGCTCACTGCAACTGGCATCTTCAGAAAAAGAAGTCGGCAATGGTAGCCTCCATCTTTCCCTCATGACAGGTTTCTTGAAAATGAAAAGCTGAAATAGTTTAGTGACAGTTGTGTCTCAGCAGAAGAATATCAACTAAGGCATTTTTTAACAGAGATTAGTGATTAGTTTGAAAGCCACAAGGCAGACAAGGGGTTAATCCATGCTAATCCAAGTTCACACCTGCAGCTAAAGTGCAGAGCGGGAGCGCCTCTCCACCACTGTTTGAGACTGGCACCGATAGCTCGGGCTTTGGCCCACTAGAGGTTACAGACAGATGTCAATGCAGAAGACATTTTGCCTTTGGGAAATAATTGATCTTTGTTCCCTCACTACATTTCCAAAGCCTGCTGCTTCAGGAAAGAACGTTGTGTGCTCTTTCTAGAGAGTTCCTCCTATACCCCCTCTTATCAGAGCCAGCAAGCCCGTATGACTATCAATTCTGAGTTTAAATTTCAGAATTCTGGGATAGAAATCCAGAATTTAGGTATAAAAAACAAATCCCATCACACCCAATAAAAAGTTTTGCAAGACCCCTAACTATACATATTAGACAGTAGTAAACCCTAAGGCCTGGGTTCACACTAGCTGCGGTCGCGGCACACAGCAGGGGGTCCGGTGCGTCCCTGTTCACCGATTCAGGTGCAAATCGGGTCCGAATTTTTGCCTGAATTCACACCTGAATCGGAACAAAAACCGCACAGGACCCTTTCTAAATGCGGACCGCGGCCGCCCCAGAGGTGTGTGAACCGGCTACATTGCAAGCCAGGCACACTCTCCTGTCATGTGTATTGAGCCTAGGTTCATCTAGTGCGATCTCAGACATTGCATGTGATTCGCACCCACACCACCGGTGCCGAACACATGCGATGTCTGAGCAATGCGAGTTCAGCCATACAGTCGTATGGCTAAACTCACATTGGATTCATCCCAGAAAAAGGTGCAGGGACTTGTTTTTCCCCACACTGGAATCGAATCGCATGGGTGTTCTCACCTATGCGATCCAATTCCTTTACAAATCCACAGTTCGCACTGCGATCTGTCAACCGTTCTGGGGGTGTCATTAACAATGTATTGACACCCGCAGCAGTTTTGCAGAGGGCAGTGTGAGCTGCCTGCAGGAGAGAAGCGATGCCGGAACCGGCCCTGTAATCGCGCTGGATCGCACTAGTCTGAACCTAGGCTGAACGCGGGTAGACCAGCATCCAATTCACATAAAGAGCATCAGAGATAATTTATGTTATACGAAACAAAAAAATACCAGCAATTCAGCACAAAAACAAACTTAAGCTACTATTGGTCCTGTATAGTAGATTGATGGTATTGCAGAGAGGGGAAGACGCACAAGCGGACTCCCATTGATCTCTTGCCATTCACCAAATTTTTTTTTTTTTTAAGTACCTCCTGTAGCTTTTCTACTCACCTAAGACTGCCATTGGGTTAGAGCATTGGTCTCCAAACAGCGGCCCACGGGCCGGGTATGGCCCTTTGCCCTTATTGGGTTCTTGGGGCACAGTCCTCCCATTGACACTAACAGTAAGGCACCTTTCCTTCCACTGACACCAGTGATGGGGCACTTTTCCTCCAACTGACACCAATGATGGGGCACTATTCCTCCCACTGACACCAATGATGGGGCACTATTCCTCCCACTGACACCAATGATGGGGCACTGTTCCTCCCACTGACACCAATGATGGGGCACTTTTCCTCCCACTGATATAAAATACTACTAAAGACGGAGAGACCGTGATTTGGCCCTTTGTTTAGAAAGTTTGAATAGTCCTGGTTTAGAGGATCAGGATGACAAGCAACAAACATTTTTAGGACGAGAGAGCAGGCACCCCAAATTTTGCCTCTGATTATTATTTAACTTTGTTGCCTTGACTGTTTCAAATTCAGAGTTATGCTTACTCATCACTCCAGCAAGAGTGCCCTAATGGCCAAAAACAGAGCTTTTCGTTAGACGGAGGGATGTCCAGACATGATTTGACCATGTACCACTGCGGCCTGGCCAGACCCCCTTCCCTCCCTATATCACCTGTCTCCATGTATTCAAGAGTGATACAATGCAACCTAGCCAAAATCTGGATGGATTATCAATTAACCCCAATCTTTCTCATCCTTTTTTCACTTGAGAAACCCTTTAAAAAAAAATATCAGATCTTGGAAAACCCCTGAAAGCATTTTCTGATCTACACATACCGCCACAGGAAATATCGCCTGTCGCCCGCTGAACACAACCCATTCAAATAAATGGCGCCACTCTGTAAGTTCCCTGCGACCGTGCGCAAGGGTGCATTGGTGCTCAGCAAATAGACTAATGCCGCGTACACACGGTCGGAATTTCCAATGGAAACAGTCTGATGGGAGCTTTTCAACGGACTTTCCGACCGTGTGTATGCCCATCGTTTTTTTTCTGTCGGAATTTCCGACGGACTTTGGATTGAGAACCTGTTCTCAATTTTCCAACGGAAAACCTTTCTATCGGATTTTCCGATCGTGTGTATGCAATTCCGACACACAAAATTCTGACGCATGCTCGGAAACAATTAAACGCATGCTCGGAAGCATTAAACTTCCCTTTTATAGTGCTGTCGAACGTGTTTTATGCCGCTGTGTTACAGACTGTCGGAATTTGGTGTGACCGTGTGTAGGCAAGACAGTTTGAGCAAAATTCCGTCGGAATTCCGACGGGAAAACCATCAGAGCTTTTTCCTACGAGAATTCCGACCATGTGTACGCGGCATAAGGCTCTTTTCCCAGCTCTGGGAATGTGCCCCATATCACTCAGGTTCCCAGAGCACACAAAAACATATTTTTTTTTTTTTTACAATTTCTTTATTTCTTTTTACCATTTCAAACATGAACACAGAAAGAAAAAAACTTACATATAGATTTTCCATTCTTTAACAGTATATTCATTCATATACATTAATAAATATGTATAACCCATTACAACTCCACACAATTCTTATCATTTTTACATCTAATCTTATATAAAGTTATACCCCATCTTTTAATAGAGAATCTAAGTTATTAGGTTAGAAAAAGGGGAAAAAATAAAAAAAAAGGAAAGTAAAAAAGGGCGGGTACTGGGGAGTGTTCTCCCCCCGCCCTCCTTTCTTTCCTATATATCTAGGCCTAGGGGTGACGCTACCCCCCTGCCCCGGATCCAAAACCACTATTACTTTTCATTCTTCACCTACCTCTCATGTCTGAAATTTGTTTTTTCCCCCCTCATAGTGTCCAACCTCCAATGCCATTCATTTTTCATGGTACCCCAATGTAAGTTGCTAATGCACATGCAGTATTCTACAACCCATGGAAGCTTATTATCATGCTTTGGGGTGCACTGCATGACAAAAAAAATGCATGCATGGTTCAATTACTGTGTGTTGGCCAGCCTATTCAAATGAAATGTGCATCAACGAATATGCGTGCATTGTGCAGAACACGGGTGTGAAATTATCCTTAGTGCATTGATGCTTAGTCAAAACGCTTATACAGTGGTGTGAAAAAGTGTTTGCCCCCGTCCTCATTTCCTGTTCCTTTGCATGTTTGTCACACTTAAGTGTTTCGGAACATCAAACCAATTTAAACAATAGTCAAGGACAACACAAGTAAACACAAAATGCAATTTGTAAATGAAGGTGTTTATTATTAAAGGTGAAAAAAAATCCAAACCATCATGGCCCTGTGTGAAAAAGTGATTGCCCCCTAAACCTAATAACTGGTTGGGCCACCCTTAGCAGCAACAACTGCAACCAAGCGTTTGCGATAACGTGCAATGAGGCTTTTACAGCGTCCTGGAGGAATTTTGGCCCACTCATCTTTGCAGAATTGTCCTAATTCAGTTACATTAGAGGGTTTTCGAGCATGAACGGCCTTTTTAAGGTCATACCACAACATCTCAATAGGATTCAGGTCTGGACTTTGGCTAGGCCACTCCAAAGTCTTCATTTTGTTTTTCTTCAGCCAATAGGTGGTGGACTTGCTGGTGTGTTTAGGATCATTGTCCTGCTGCAGAACCCAAGTTCGTTTCAGCTTGAGTACACGAACAGATGGTCGGACATTCTCCTTCAGGATCTCTTGGTAGACAGCAGAATTCATAGTTCCTTTTATCACGGCAAGTCTTCCAGGTCCTGAAGCAGCAAAACAGCCCCAGACCATCACACTACCACCACCATATTTTACTGTTGGTATAATGTTCTTTTTCTGAAATGCAGTGTTCCTTCTACGCCAGATATACTTGGACACACACCTTCCAAAGAGTTCCACTTTTGTCTCATCGGTCCACAGAATGTTGTCCCAAAAGTCTTGGGGATCATCAAGATGTGTTGTGGAGAAATTGAGACGAGCTTTGATGTTCTTTTTGCTCAGCAGTGGTTTTCTCCTTGGAACTCTGCCATGCAGGCCATTTTTGCCCAGTCTTTTCCTGATGGTGGAGGCATGAACGCTGACCTTAACTGAGGCAAGTGAGGCCTGCAGTTCCTTGGACGTTGTTGTGGGTTCTTTTGTGACCTCTTGGATGAGTCGTTGCTGCGCTCTTGGGGTAATTTTGGGCGGCCGGCCACTCCTGAGAAGGTTCACCACTGTTCCATGTCTTCGCCATTTGTGGATAATGGCTCTCACTGTGGTTCGCTGGATTCCCAAAGCTTTGGAAATGGCTTTATAACCCTTTCCAGACTGATAGATCTCAATTACTTTCTTTCTCAATTGTTCCTGAATTTTCTTTGGGTCTCGGCATAATGTGTAGCTTTTAAGGATCTTCTGGTGGACCTTACTGTGTCAAGCAGCTCCTATTTAAGTGATGCCTTGATTGTGAACAGGTGTGGCAATAATCAGGCCTGGGTGTGGCTAGAGAAATTGAACTCAGGTGTGGACAACCACAGTTATAGTATGTTTTAACAAGGGGGGCAATCACTTTTTCACACAGGGCCATGATGGTTTGGATTTTTTTTCACCTTTAATAATAAACACCTTCATTTACAAATTGCATTTTGTGTTTACTTGTGTTGTCCTTGACTATTGTTTAAATTGGTTTGATGTTCCGAAACACTTAAGTGTGACAAACATGCAAAGGAACAGGAAATGAGGAAGGGGGCAAACACTTTTTCACACCACTGTAGTGCATTGGTGCTTAGCAGATTTTGCAGCTGGTTTCATAGTGGTGGAATAACTGGCACCCAGCACACAGGGCCACCTGTATAGAGATTTGAATCTAGTGTTCCCTTTTTCCATTCAAATTCCCTTTCAACTGGAACTGATCTCTTGTCTCATGCTCATCCTTGTCCCCCAGCCTATCTGCCCCTCAGACCTCTGTGTGAAAATGGTAGTACTACTGGGTGGTTCTTTAGTAATCAAATGTAACACAGAAGGATTAAACTTAGAAAGAAAAAAACCCTTCCTACCCACCTAACATAAATGCATCCTTTACCTCCCTCCTCTCTCACCACTGGACAATTATTTTTATTGTCCCCCCTTCTCCAGTGACTTGCAGCCTCCTCAGATACTGACGTCATACACCCCAGGGGGCTTTGTGGTACTTTTAAGTGCATACACTGCTGGGCATCATTAGGTGTCCGTCTGTCTCTTACTGCGTCTTCCAGCCACCCCCCTGATGACACACCATGGTCCAAGAATTTGGAAGAGACAGAAATTCCCTGATGACAAAAGTAAAGGCTATGGCGGCGTTGAGTCCATTGTGCTGTGGCAGATTGCACAGCACATGTATGTATGAGTATGTATTTTGAGGATAACCCAGCTAACAGGCAAGGACGCGAGGTGAGGTCAGTGGCTGGTGAGGCACTGGCTAGTATCAGAGCCAGATACACGCAAGTTACATACACTGCGATCGTTAGAGCCAGAGCAATAATTCAAGCACTAGACCTCCTCTGTAACTCTAAACACGCAACCTGTAAAAATGTTAAAGCAACGCCTATGGAGATTTTTAAGTACTGAAGTTTGGCGCCATTCCACAAGTGTGCGCAAATTTAAAGCATGACATGTTCGGTATCTACTTACTCAGTGTAACATCATCTTTCACATTATACAAAAATCGTGTTATCTTTAGTATTTATATATATATATATATATATATATATATATATATATATATATATATATATATATATACATATACATATATATATATATATATATATATATATATATATATATATTCATGAAACATTTTTTTCTAAAAAATAAATGCGTTTGAAAAATTGCTGCGCAAATACCGTGTAACATAAAAAGTTGCAACAACCACCATTTTATTCCCTAGGGTGTCTGCTTAAACAATGTATTTATTGTTTGGGGGTTCTGAGTAATTTTCTAGCAAAATAAATTATGATTTTTACATATAGGAGAGAAGTGTCAGAATTGGCCTGGGTGGCAAGGGGTTAATTACCATAAACCATATTGTTTTTAAGGCAATTTACTATATTTTCAAAAACTGTACTCAAGCTGGTGGCTTAACGGACAAATTACTGAAGTTTGAAGTTATAACTTCAAACCAGTAATTTAATAGTAAATATATAAATAATCAATTTATTATCTTATAACATATAGCATAATAATACATGATTTAGCTTGGATATAACAGTACCTTTTCAACAGCAGCAGATTCTCTCCCTCTTAACTGTGTGAGAAAAACATGGGACTGTGGGTAAAGCTTATACACATAAACCCATGTTTTTTCCTTGTAGATAAGAGGGCTGGGCTGGAAGGGAGTATTTGTCTTTTAGACACATGCCCCCTTCTATGACACTGCAGTGAGAGGCGTGCCTTCACTGCAGTATTTTTATTGGACAGCTGGGGCTAATGGTACTTTACCATTGGTCCAAGACTCCAAGCTGTCCATTGAGCTCAGTGCCTCTGACAAGAAGTGAGGAGAGGCACCGTGAGCTCATCCTCTCAGTCTGCTGCAAACAGAGTGTGCCAGCTTGTATTTAAACTTGCCTCTGTATGTAGCTTCTGACAGGCTGTGCAAGGAGCCCCAGAACCATAGAAGGGGTAGGACTTAGGCTACCCACCCCCCAAATTTGGGGTCTCTGTGACCTCAGGTCACCGAGCTACAACCCTCGAGGCTCAATTATTTTTTTTTTAATGTTCATGGCTTTGCCTCCCCTGACTGCATGTCCCTGCTAACAGTTTAGATGGGGATTAAAAAAAAAAAAAAATAACATAGGGGGGAGTTCCTCTTTAACTTCTTGCTGGCCTCGTAATGCATATATGCGGTGATCTGAAAGGTAGGCTATAACGTTCCAGCACATTTGTATCCATAGAGGCAGGAGGTTGCCAGCACACTGACCGACTTGTCACCCACAGCTCTCGGTCAAGGCTTCTGATTGGGAACCATGTGGGACGGGCTGCCGGTTATGTGACTGCTGTGGGAGCCAATCACAGCGATCATATGATACAAAGGCTGTGCCCCCTGCAGGGCAATAAAGCCTACTTAAAGGGCCACCGGGAGGCTGGTGACATCAGGTGCCAAAACTAAAAGAGTATTGTCGGGCTGATATCAATCTACCTGGCTAATGCCAGGTGGGAAGTTACCTTCAGGGGTGATACTGAAGCCAACGGTTGGGGAGATAGAAATCTGATGCAACGGTGAGGGGTGGTGGAACTCCTGGGGATCTCTCCTGGAATCCTGATTGAGAAACTCAGATTTAGGCTGTAGGAGCTTTTAAAGGGATAAGCAGCAGTGATCCCCCAAATACCCTTCATCCTGAGTCATTTATAGCCAGCTTTTTTTTTGGAGGGTTGGTGAGATTATCTTTCATTTTCAACATAAAACCAAATTTGCAGTGGTGAGAGGATGAGCTTAACAGTCAGCCACAATAACAGGAGGAAGTAATGCCATACCTGCTAATAATCTGGTTTAAACTGCAGATGAATCTGAAGTATTAATTGTAATCATCTGTACCTCCTCTGGAGATGAGCCAAACCCAGAAAGTGAGCAGCAGACAGGGTCTCTTTATTCTGCCGCTTTCTTCAATACAAAACTGTATTTGCGTTACGTCTGTTCTTAATAAATGTGTAAGAGCCCTAAAATCCTGGTTATCCTCTGCTCTATCTCCATAAATCTCTTTAAGAGCATCTGTCCTGGTCAATTTGCATTCTTTGATTTGAATATTATATCACAGAGCGCACTGTAACCGCAGTAATAGCAGGGCGTATCAGGCTAGTGTTTCACTTGGCACCGCTTGGACAATCCAGTAGAATCCACAGAACAGTGATGTTCAATGTGAAAAAATGTATGTTTATTTTACTCGAAACATGGGAACTTGCCGTGGCCCCTATCTGGACTTGGTAAAGGTGTCCGCATGGGCCCCCTTCTTTCCATAGGCTGGGTAATCTAAATATGCGCTTTGTTACATTGCACAAAAATATTCGACTGAATGTTCTACTTGGAGCTGAAGGCATGCTGGGCTCTGCCAATTGTACTGCCACCCTGGCATGATTATTGGTGGAATGGTGCAATAGAAAACTCGTATTGAAGTAAAGCAACAACAGTTCACAACAACCCGGAGGGATGCCTGCCCAACCGGGTATATTTACAAATTCCAAAGATGTGAAAATGTCACATGTCACATGACGTGTGAAAATCCCTATGGGAGCCGTCTTAACTGGTCCGACACAAGTCGGTCCGACTTTGAAAATGCTCCCTGCAATACTTTGGTCCAATGTTGATCCTACTTTAGCCCATTGAATATCACTGAAGTTGGATCAAAGTCGGCTCTCCGTCTTAACTGATCCGACTTTGGCATGCGACTTGTGCTCTGATGATCTTGAAGGGGAACTTCACGCCAAATAAAAAAAAAAAAACGGCATGGGTTCCCCCTCCAAGAGCATACCAAGCCCTTCGGTCTGGTATGGATTTTAAGGGGAGCCCCCAGCCAAAAAAACGGCGTGGGGTCCCCCCTAAAATCCATACCAGACCCTTATCCAAGCCTGCATCCAGGCAAGTCAGGAAAGGGGGTGGGGACGAGCAAGCGCCCCCCTCCTGAACTGTACCAGGCCGCATGCCCTCAACATGGGGGGGTGGGTGCTTTGGGGCAGGGGGAGCTTTGCGCTCCCCCACCCCAACGCACCTTGCCCCAATGTTGATGAGGACAAGGTCCTGTTAAAGGGGTCTTCCAGTTTCCGATAAGCCCCCCACCTGCAGACCCCGACAACCAACAGCCAGGGTTGTCGGGAAGAGGCCGTTGTCCCCATCAACATGGGGACAAGGTGCTTAGGGGTGGGGGGTGCAAGCCCCCCTGCCCCAAAGCACCCATTCCCCCATGTTGAGGGCATTGCGGCTTGGTACGGTTCAGAAGGGGGGGGCGGCGATCACTTGTTCCCACCCCTTTCCTGACCTGCCAGGCTGCGTGCTCGGATAAGGGTCTGGTATGGATTTTGTTGGGACCACATGCTGTTTTTTGGGCGTGGGGGTTCCCCTTAAAATCCAAACCAGACCGAAGGCCCTGGCATGGTCTTGGAGGGGGGCACCATTTTTTTTTTTCTATTTGTTGTGGAGTTCCCCCTAAAGATTCATACCAGACACAGTGCCTGGCATTGTCTGGGATCAAAGTCGGATCCCTGTTCATTGAAGTCGGACTGCAAGTGGCAGAGCAAAGTCGGATCCACAGTTGTACGACTGTCGTGTCGTACCAGTGTGAACCCGGCCTATGGGTACCTGCAGCATGCAACAGCATCTCACACAGCAGCACCTGTCAAAGCCTCCGCAGAAAGCCCCCCACCCCCACTCTGACACAGGTGCTGCAAGAAATTCAAAACACAAATGTAATGAGCAGGAGAAGAAAGACATTAACCAGATGGAGTAAGTCAAACCGACGCCTAGAAATTCAGCTAATATTAGAGAATATCGCCCTTCTGTGAATTAATTTCTAAAGAGCTCCCGAATTTTTTTACAACCATTCCCATAAATGTTATTTCTTGCTCCATCATGTAGCACAGTTCGTAATTTAAGAGTACTGCTCCTTTAAGATCACTGCGTCCACTCTATGAACGCTGGTCTGCCCCCTCCCCCTTGTCCCCTTCCTGTCCCAGTTCAGAGATGTCACTGTCACTTCCCCGCCATTTGTCAGGCCGTCGCTTGTGTCCGTGGCACAAATCAATTAGATTGGTAATGTAATAACAGTGGGCCAGACTCCACCATAAACATACCTGTCATCACCTTTTTAAAAAGCCCAACGCGTTTATTGAGGTTAAAGGCTGGAATAGACAGACGTGGGACTGGGGCGTAACGAGCGAGGCGAGGAGATCAGCATGGAGGAGATGGGGTTAAACCGGGAACTGTCCAGCCAGATATTAGACCCCGGTGAAGACATGAGAAATGCAAAATATCACAGCCGCCAGGGACGCCGGCCAAACTGGACGCTTTCGGGCCTGCTGTGCGAGCTGCGAATGACAAACCCTTGCGTGTTAACCCTTTGTAGTCATGTCTGTATCATTTTCAGAGAAAATCTATTTTCTGCGGATTCAGTAGATCTTTTCCAGGTGGATCACAATTGGTCAGTCTGGCTATTACAGCGCCATCCTCCCTGAATTTTGCAGGTCTAGAATGCTGACAATCAGTTTTTTTTAATAAAAAAATGACCCACCAATGATGTGCATTTCGGAGGAATAAAGCAAATAGATTGCTAAATTTACACAATATTACGCAATATTCAGCAAGGTTAGGTTTGAGTTTCAGCAAAGTTTCAGACCCAAATTAATGCAACTCTGTAATTATTAATACATCACTACATTTATTTTCAAGTACCTGAATGTGACCTGGTATTAGCCTCTTGAAGTTCCAGCAGGGCTGGAGTGCAAGAGGAAGAAGCAGCACAAGGAGCCAATCATTTCATATGCTGTCAAGAAACATGATGGTAGGAGGAGAGAATGAATGAATGAATGACTTGTATAACGCTACCTATGCGAACTGAATTGCCTCAGGGTGCTTTTTGACACTGGTGTCCATCTGTGGTATAGTGCGGTCCTTGCCCTGTGGGGTCCCGACACGCTTACAAACACATACACATACAACATACACATATTTGGCCAATTTTTATCGACAGGATCTAATTAACCTACCAGCATGTCTTTGGACTGTGGGAGGAAACCGGAGTACCCGGAGGAAACCCACGCAGGCACAGGGAGAACATGCAAACTCCAGGCAGAAGGTGTCGTGGTCAGGATTTGAACCAGAGACCCTATTACTGCTAGGTGAAAGTGCTTACCACTACACCACTGTGTGCTGTGCTACACCAGAGAGCAAAGTGATAGAGAGATGAGCTCATCACTGTGCTGCTTCTCCTTTCACTGTCCAGTCACAGGCTGGTGGGTATAAGGTGTCGGACCTTCTAGACTCAGAGAAGGTAGGTTGAATGATGTTGGCCATTATGAGGACCAAAAAGTTACTGCAGAGGAAAGCTCTATAATGAAGCTGAATATCGCAAAAAAAGCTGGCATTGTTATGTACCTATAAATGGACTATTTATTTTTAACCTCTGCTTGAAGGTAAAAAGCAAACATTTTAGTTGTCACCATAACAGACATGAAGGTAAACTTTGCAATGGGGAAATTTTTTTTCCAGAGAGAAAATTTCTCCCCAATTTGGACAGAAACTCAAACTTTTCCCTACTGTAGCTCAGGGTGTCACAGCTCCGCCCACCCACACTATGGGTTCATATGAGAATATTGCAGAGGGCGGAGCCAGCATTTAGGATACTACTGCTGAAAAAAGAAGAGCAAAGAGGACTTTTGACATCAATTAATCAGACTAAAATTAAGGTAAGTATACAATTTTTTTTTTTTAAAGCTGCACTTTTGATCGAAGGATGGGGGGGTCTAAGTGTGGCAGAAATCACAAGCCCAAAGTTGGGTTTATTGTGTCAAAAAAAAAAAGATTGTATAAAAATAATAGAACATCAACATTTTAGTGATTCTGATGGGATAATCCACAATATGCGCACCATTAGCTTCAATGAAAGGCAAGTGAGATGTCTCTTAAAAAGACCCTGTCTTAAAAATATTAAATCACACAGGGGACTTTTTGTCCCCCCATGTAATTATAAATTCATGTAACGACACCCCGAGTATGAACAAGCCGAACAAGAAACCCCTACGAATAACTCTTCCCCCAAGTACGAGACAAGACTCTGTGTTGAGGGTCAAACAGGAATGAATCTTTATTTTGAGCTCTCACATAAATATATACAGCAGGATGAAACTACAACCTCTCACCAGAAACCTAATTAACATGAGATAATTATATAATCCTTTAGACAGCCTAGGTGACTCAGAGACATGACCTTTAGGACAGACTTCACGTCTCCTAGCTCACCAACTATACAATACACATTATCATACATCTCCTTCATACAATGAAGGGTTAATTAGCACACTGGATAAAAAGACTCTTTAGAAGTTGTGACAAGTCATACCAGACTACTTTACATTATAGCAGACACAGACAGAGACAGGTGGTTGGAATTGACATCAGCATCTCTAACAGTATGTGTCCCAACAGAAGAAATCAGTCACTATTTGTATTATGGCAAATACAGGGTTCCCAGAGTCTGTGTGTCTTGGGGGACATGGACCTGAATCCAAAGTAACACCACCTCAAGGGTCCCCAGGCATACAGCTCACAAAGAACACTGTTCCCCCAAATGCCAGGGCCCATGATCGGTCGGCAAGAGGCTGGCAATCAGTCCCCTCCAAAAGCCTCTGTCCCTAGGTCTGTCACAATTCAGTTTTAGTAAAGAAAGTAAAAAGAAAAAAAAGTTACACCCAAGCAAAGTGGTTGTAAAGGGCTCAGTTTGCAATCGTGACCCTGCAGTAGAGCGATCTGAAAGTGAGGCTTGAATCGCTCGTGGAGCGCAGCATGGAAGAGATGCCGTTGGTGGTGAGGAGGATGATCTATGTGGACAGCTTTACCCCCGGATGCCTGCATATTTAGATGTGTCTGTTTTAATCATTAACCATATGAGTTGCTAAATGTTGTACCTTTATTAAATGTATCCATATTGCTACACTTAGAGGCGCCTCTCTTCTCTTTTTATACTCAGTTGTGACATGATGCGACTTGTATATCAAAACGTTGCTTGTTTGTCTTGCAAAACGCTCTCAAACCAAGGTTTTACTGTATCTGAAAAGTGTGGTGTGCATTTGTATTCAGCCTCCTTTACTCTGGTACCCCATAACTAAATCTAATGCAACCAATTGCCTTCAGAAGTCACCTAATTAGTTAATAGAGTCCATCTGTGTGTAATTTAATCTCAGTATAAATACGGCTGTTCTGTGAAGCCCTCGGAGGTTTGTTAGAGAACCTCAGTGAACAAACAGCATCATGAAGGCCAAGCAACCAGACAGGTCAGGGATCAAGTTGTAGAGAAGTTTAAAGCAGGGTTAGGTTATAAAAAAATATCCCACGCTTTGAGCATGTTCAATCCATCATCCGAAAATGGAAAGAGTATGGCACAACTGCAAACCTACCAAGACATGGCCGTCCACCTAAACTGACAGGCCTGTCAAGGAGAGCATTCATCAGAGAAGCAGCCATGGTAACTGTGGAGGAGCTGCAGAGATCCACAGCTCAGGTGGGAGAATCTGTCCACAGGACAACTATTAGTTGTGCTCTCCACAAATCTGGCCTTTATGGAAGAGTGGCAAGAAGAAAGACATTGTTGAGAGAAAGCCATAAGAAGTCCCATGTGGCAGTTTGTGAGAAGCCATGTGGGGAACACAGCAAACATGTGGAAGAAGATGCTCTGGTCAGATGAGACCAAAATTCAACTTTTTGGCCTAAAAGAAAAACACTATGGGGTTGATTTACTAAAGGCAAATCCACTTTGCACTACAAGTGCAGTCGCTGTAGATCTGAGTGGAAGATCTAAAAAAAAAGGGAAGGTCTGCTGATTTTATCATCCAATCATGTGCAAGCCAAAATGCTGTTTTTTATTTTCCTTGCATGTCCCCCTCAGATCTACAGCGACTGCACTTCCAAGTGCACTTTGTGTTGGTCTATCACATAAAATCCGAATACATTTACATTTTTGGTTACAACATGACAAAATGTGGAAAATGTCAAGGGGAATGAATACTTTTTCAAGGCACTGTATACACCGATCAGTCATAACATTATGATCACCCACCATAACCCGCTAAGGCAAGGACTCCAATAAACCTCTGTAGGTATGTTGTGGTATCTGGCACCAAGATGTCAGTAGCAGATCCTTTAAATGCTGAAAGTTGCGAGGTGGGGATGCCATGAATTGGACTTGTTTTTCCAGCACATCCCACAGATGCTTGATTAGATTGAGATCTGGTCTGGAGAATTTGGAGACCAAGTCAACACCACAAACTTGTTGTGTTCCTCAAACCATTCTTGAACTCATCAGATCAGACCAGTCCACCTTGTTCCATTGCTCCGTGGTCCAGTTCTGATGCTCATGTCCCCATTGTAGGCTCTTTTGGCTGTGAACACGGGTGAGCATGGACGCCCTGACCAGTCTGTGGCTAGGCAACCTCATATACAACAAATTGCAATGCACTGTGCACTGAGCCTTAGCTGCTCATGACCCTGTCACCGGTTTGCCGGTTCTCCTTCCTTGGTCCACTTTTGGTACCGCTGCAGACCGGGAACATCCCACAAGAGCTGCAGTTCCAGAGTTGCTCAGTCTAGCCATTACAATTTGGCCCTTGTCAAAGCCGTTCAAATCCTTATGCCGCGTACACACGATCGGAATTCTCGTCGGAAAAAAATGACGGTTTTTCCGACGGAATTCCGCTCAAGCTGTGTTGCCTACACACGATCACACCAAATTCCGACGGTCAATAACACAGCGGCATAAAACACGTTCGACAGCACTATAAAAGAGAAGTTTAATGCTTCCGAGCATGCGTCGGAATTTTGCGTGTCGGAATTGCATACACACGATCGGAAAATCCGATAGAAAGGTTTTCCTTCGGAAACAGGTTCTCAATTCAAAGTCCGTCGGAAATTCCGACAGAAAAAGACCGTTGGGCATACACACGGTCGGAAATTCCGACCGTGTGTACGCCGCATTACACTTGCCCATTTTTTTTCTGCTTTTAACACATCAACTTCAGGAACAAAATGTTCACTTGCTGCCTAAAATATCCCACCCACTTGCAGATGCCATTGTAACAAGATAATGTTAGTCACTTTACCTGTCAGGGGTCATCGTGATATTGCTGGTCGGTGTGCATTTTGAAAGTAAAAGGAAAATGATAATGCCAACCAGAGGGCCACTGCATTTCCCCTTTAAATAATCATTTGATCAGTTTTGCAGTAACAAGTGGCGGTGCCGTGGTGAATGCGGACAGTTGTTTGTAGGACATGGCGGTGGAATGGCGGGGAGTTCAGTGTGTGTGTGACATCGCAGCACCTGCAGCCCTGTGTCTGTGCTCAGAGAGCCATTGTCCTCCGCTGGCCGTGTCCCCTGCAGCTGCAGCGCCGCTCTCTAGCTGAAGAATGACGCTCCAATTCATATTTAAAGAGGCAGATGTCTATGCCATGTGGGAGAATGGGCTCCTTGTCTGCACATCTATTCAGCCTCCTCCAGCACTAAACCAGCTTTGTTTGATTTTGTCTTGTTAATTAGCGGTTAAAAAAATATTTTTATAGAGTTTATGTAAACATATGAGCCCATTCACAATGCGCCACAATAGGCTTCGGATCACTGCTGGTCAATTAAAAGGAAACCTTTAGACTTGGTAAAGTTCCGTAAGTTATGCGCATGTGATTAACTTAAAGGGTGAGTCCACGGACAACTCCATTTCAGTGTTTGCTACATGTTTGTTTAAGCTGGACTCAGATATTTAGGCCGGGTCCACAGCGGGGGTCCGGCGCGTCCCTGTTTTCTGTTTTCCAAGTGTGAATCAGGTCCGAATTTTGTGCCTAAATTCAGACCTGAAACGGAGCCAAAGACGCACAGGACCCTTTTCCAGTGCACTCCGCGGCTGCCCCGGAGGTGTGTGAACCGGCTCCATTGAGAGCCAGTCACAATCTCCTGTCATGCGAAATGCGAATTGAATGCGGCGAAACCCACATCCAACTCACACTAGTGTGAACCCATCCTAATATATATTCCAGCATACAGTAAATACCATAGTTTGTGGAAGCTATTACTTTCACACAAACCAATAGTCACTTATTGAGATTTTTTTTTATTTATTTTTTTTTATTTTATTTTTTTTATCAACGACATGTAGCAGAATTAATTTTGGCCTAAATTTATGAAAAAATGGCATCAAAAGAAAGCTCTATTTGTGTGAAAAAAATTATATCAATTTAATTTGCTTACAGTGTTGCATGACCGAGCAATTGTCAGTTAAAGTAGCGCAGTACTGAATAGGAAGAAATGCCTTAGTCATGAAGGGGGTAAAACCTTCCGGAGGACAAGTGGTTAAAGTGTACGAAAGGCAAAATTTGTTTTAGTTTTGGAAAAAATGGAGAGGGATTAGAACACCTGTCAGGTTTTAATTGCTGTCTGTGTGTCTGTAATGCCTCGTACACACGTAGGGACTTTTGCCGGCGGACCTAGTCCAGCGGACAATCCCGCGGGACTTTCCGGCTAGGTCCGCTGGACTTTCCGAGGGTGTGGACTTGCCCACACACGCACGGACTTCTCCAGCGGATAATCCGCCGGCCAAAAGTCCGCGGGACTTTTGAAAATGAACGGACTTGCCCACACACGGAGCAGTCCGTTCATTTCGAACGTAACTTCAGGTTACGTAGCTAGCGTAGGCAGTAAATGCCGCCGCGCTAGCTCCGCAAGCTGGCATGGATTTAAAGGGAATCCCCACGCCGAAAAAAACGGCGTGGGGGTTCCCCCCAAATCCATGTCAGACCCTTATCCGAGCACGCAGCCTGGCAGGCCAGGAAAGGGGTGGGGACGAACGAGCGCCCCCCCCCCCCTCCTGAGCCGTACCAGGCCGCGTGCCCTCAACATGGGGGGTGCCCTGGGGAAAGGGGGGCCGTGCGGCCCCCCCACCCCAAAGCACCTTGTCCCCATGTTGATGAGGACAAGGGCCTCTTCCCGACAACCCTGGCCGTTGGTTGTCGGGGTCTGCGGGCGGGGGCTTATCGGAATCTGGGAGCCCCCTTTAATAAGGGGGCCCCCAGATACCGGCCCCCCACCCTATGTGAATGAGTATGGGGTACGATGTACCCCTACCCATTCACCTAAGGTGTAAAATGTAAAGTACAAAAAACACACACTTTTGAAAAAATATTTTATTGCACTGCTCCGGGGGTCTTCTTCCGTCTTGGGGGTCTTCTCGCCGGACTCCTCCGCTCTCTTCTGCTCTTTTACCTAGCTCTTTCACGAGGGGAGGAGTCCGGCTACCTTCTTCGTCGTCGTCGCCGTCGTCTGGGGGTCTCGATCCGCCTTCGGGGGTCTTCCGGGGGTCTCTTCTGTTCTTGCGGCGGTCGTCGTCTTCCGCGCCGCCGGCGCCTTCTCCTTCTTCTTGTCCTTCTTGTTCTTCTTCTTCTTCCGATGTTGACCCGACGCTCTCTCTGCCCGGAATGCCTGTGCCGATCTGCGCTCGGACTTATATAGGGACATGGGGGACAGGGTCACATGCACATGTCACATGGTGACCCCGCCCCCTTGTGTTGTCACAGTCCCGGAGGATGCTGGGACTGTGACATCGCAAGGGGGCGGGGTCACCATGTGACATGAACATGTGACCCTGTCCCCCATGTCCCTATATAAGTCCGAGCGCAGATCGGCACAGGCATTCCGGGCAGAGACAGCGACGGGTCAACATCGGAAGAAGAAGAAGAACAAGAAGGACAAGAAGAAGGAGAAGGCGCCGGCGGCGCGGAAGACGACGACCGCCGCAAGAACAGAAGAGACCCCCGGAAGACCCCCGAAGGCGGATCGAGACCCCCAGACGACGGCGGCGACGACGAAGAAGGTAGCCGGACTCCCCTCGCTCGGTAAAAGAGCTTGGTAAATGGCGGGGGAGTCCGGCGAGAAGACCCCCAAGACGGAAGAAGACCCCCGAAGGCGGATCGAGACCCCCAGACGGCGGCGACGACGAAGAAGGTAGCCGGACTCCCCTCGCTCGGTAAAAGAGCTTGGTAAATGGCGGGGGAGTCCGGCGAGAAGACCCCCAAGACGGAAGAAGACCCCCGAAGTCGGATCGAGACCCCCAGACGGCGGCGACGACGAAGAAGGTAGCCGGACTCCCCTCGCTCGGTAAAAGAGCTTGGTAAATGGCGGGGGAGTCCGGCGAGAAGACCCCCAAGACGGAAGAAGACCCCCGAAGGCGGATCGAGACCCCCAGACGGCGGCGACGACGAAGAAGGTAGCCGGACTTCCCCCGCTCGGTAAAAGAGCTTGGTAAATGGCGGGGGAGTCCGGCGAGAAGACCCCCAAGACGGAAGAAGACCCCCGGAGCAGTGCAATAAACTATTTTTTCAAAAGTGTGGGTGTTTTTTTTTACTTTACATTTTACACCTTAGGTGAATGGGTAGGGGTACATCGTACCCCATACTCATTCACATAGGGTGGGGGGCCGGTATCTGGGGGGCCCCTTATTAAAGGGGGCTCCCAGATTCCGATAAGCCCCCGCCCGCAGACCCCGACAACCAACGGCCAGGGTTGTCGGGAAGAGGCCCTTGTCCTCATCAACATGGGGACAAGGTGCTTTGGGGTGGGGGGGCCGCACGGCCCCCCTTTCCCCAGGGCACCCCCCATGTTGAGGGCACGCGGCCTGGTACGGCTCAGGAGGGGGGGGCGCTCGTTCGTCCCCACCCCTTTCCTGGCCTGCCAGGCTGCGTGCTCGGATGAGGGTCTGACATGGATTTGGGGGGAACCCCCACACCGTTTTTTCGGCGTGGGGAGTCCCTTTAAATCCATGCCAGGTCACGGAGCTAGCGCGGCGGCATTTACTGCCTACGCTAGCTACGTAACCTGAAGTCACGTGCTAAATGAACGGACTTGCCGATGAGCGGCAAGTCCGTTCATTTCAAAAGTCCCGCGGACTTGCCCACTAACGGCGGGATTATCCGCTGGACTGCCAAGTCCAGCGGATAATTTGAAAACAAAACTTCAAACTTTAGTCCGCCGTACTTTGGCGCCAAAAAGTCCGCCGGCGCCCACACACGAGGGGATTATCCGCTGGACTTCAGTCCAGAGGATAATCCCGCGGGATTGTCCCTTCGTGTGTACGCGGCATTAGAGTGATTCACTCACTGATCTGTCTTTTTTGCTGTTCAGTGGCTGCCCGTCCATAGGGGGCGCACGGGCGCCGTCCCCCACCCAGCAGTCACAAAAGAAAATGTTTTTTTTAAAGGTCCCTTTAAAAAAAAAAAAATGTACTTTAAGTGTGTTCGGGCACTGCTTTAGATCGGGCACAGTGAGGCTGCATTTGATGGGCACAGTGGCTGCATAAGATGGCCACAGTGGTCACAGCTGTATTTGATGGGGCACAGTGGCTGCATAAGATGGCCACAGTGGCTGCATATGATGGGCACAGCTGTATTTGATGGGGCACAGTGGCAGCATTTGATGGCACAGTGGGAGCATTTGATATGGCACAGTGGCTGTGTTTGATGGGCACAGTGGCTGCGTTTGACACAGTGGCTGCGTTTGACACAGTGGCTGTCTTGGATGGTACAGTGGCGGCAATTGATGGGCACAGTGGCTGCGTTTGGCACAGTGGCTGCGTTTGACACAGTGGCTGTCTTGGATGGTACAGTAGCGGCAATTGATGGGCACAGTGACTGCGTTTGATGGCAGTGGCTGCATATGATGGGCACAGTGGCATCATTTGATGGCACAGTGGCAGCATTTGATATGGCCTAGTGGCTGCGTTTGGCACAGTGGCTGCGTTTGGCACAGTGGTGGCAATTGATGGGCACAGTGGCTGCGTTTGATGGGGCACAGTGGCTGTGTTTGATGGGGCACAGTGAGGCTGCATGTGATGGGGCACAGCGAGGCTGCATTTAATGGGGATCCAGGGGGAGGGAGTTAAATCGGTCCCTCCCCTAGACCAGGGGATGTCCTCTCATTTGCTGTTTTGGCTATGGAGCGGGAAGTGAAGGGAAATCTCCCCAATGGGACACTGATAACAACAAAAAACTGACAGGGGGTATAACCCTCCCTTATTCTAGAAAACGGACAACTATTGTTGCATTTTGTTTTACTTTAACCACTTAAGGACCGGAAGGATTTGCCCCCTTAATGACCAGGCCATTTTTTGCGATACGGAGTCGCTTTAACTGACAATTGCACGGTTGTGGGACGTTGTACCCAGACAAAATTTATGTGCTTTTTTTCCAACAAATAATTCTTTTGATCGCATTTTTTTTTGCATTATAAACAAAAAAAGGCTAACAATTTTGAAAAAAAAAAAAATTATTTTTTACTTTTTGCTAAGTAAAAAAACAAATTTCTTCATCAGTTTAGACCGATATGTATTCTACATATTTTTGGTTAAAAAAAATCGCAATAAGCGTATATTGATTGGTTTGCGCAAAAGTTATAGCGTCTACAAAATAGGGGATAGATTTATGGCATTTTTATTATTATTATTTTTTTTTTACTAGTAATGGCAGTAATCAGGGATTTTTACTGGGACTGCGACATTGCAGGCAGACAGCTCGGACACTTTTGACACTATTTTGGGACCATTGACATTCATACAGTGATCAGAACTAAAAATAGCCACTGAATACTGTATAAATGTCACCGGCAGCGAAGGGGTTAACAGTAGGGGGCGATCAAGGGGTTAAGAGTTCCCTATGGAGGTGTTTCTAACTAGGAGGGCAGTGTAGTGCCTGAGGAAGGAGACAGATCGCTGTTCCTAGTCAATAGGTACAGACGATCTGTCTTTCCTCCCCTGACAGAATGGGGATCTGTTTGTTTACATTGACAGATCCCCGTTCTGTCTCTGTCAGGAGCCATCGCGGGTGGCCAGTGGACATCGTGGCCACGTGCATCGGCTCCGGCCCCCTAGTGGTGTTAAAGCTTCCGACGTACCATGACAGTGATTTGCCCAGGAGAGCCAACCTGCTGCAGTATAACTGCAGTGTCTGGTAAAGACCAAGCAGTTAAAGGGGTAGTAAAGTCTCAAGGTTTTTTGCATTATGCATTAAGGTGAAAAACCTACTGTGTTGCATCTTACCTGAGCCCGATCGTTCCAGCGATGAGAACAAGCACAGCAGCTCCAGCCGCTGTCTTGGATAAATCACGAGTGTCGTCATGGTCACGTAACTTCATCAGGGAATGATGAAGTCACGTGACCGTGACGACACGCGTAGGAATGTACAGATCCAATTTCAGCACTTTAATTCACCAGCACTTTTCTCTGAAGACACCATTTATCAATTTTGAACTGTCATTTTTATACATTTTTGCTTCACTGTTAATGTTTTAAATAGTTTTTTTGCACTTTACTTTTGGACTTTTTTACGGTTTATATATGCAATTTTGCACAGTGAATTTCACTCGCAGCCAATTTTACTGGATTTTACACTTGCTTGCATCTTATGCACTATTGTAATTTATGATGTTTATTTAGCTGCCATGTTATACATTTAGCACTTTATTTGATTATGTTAGCCTTTGTATGTTTTTGGAGCGCAGCACCATATATTGGTTTACTCATATTATTTTCTTGGGTTGTGTTAGACCCCCTGTCTGTGTTTGCCGCAACCAAATACCTTTCATTGTATATTGTAGTTAGCACGGGAATACCCTTGGTTTTATAGGGTTGGGGTGATGCCTAATAATTGCCCTTTTTAATGAACATAAACATGTGTTTAATAATTAAATATCATTCTCAGTAATAAATTGCTAGTGGCCTCCAGCTCCAGGGCTGGAATTCATTTAAAGTGGAAACTTGTTCCATTGTCCTGGGCAGTCTTGCGCACAGCAACTCTGATTAACATAGACGTTCGTAGAAGAAATGTTGGCCGATGATTCGGGGACAATTCAGCAGCTCTCAGATGACTCACATCAAACTCAAACCATATCATAAATCTTGAAGATGCTGCCAAGAGTACGGAGAGCAATCCTTCATTCCTCCACCTTCTCCATCAGACACTTATTATTTTTTTCTTTCCTAAGGTTTAAAGTGTGCCAACCCTCTGAAAATAACTGCACTATCTCATCGCATTTTTGTGATGTTTTTAAGGGGTTAGTCCCTGTAGAGCTGATGTTTTAGTTATGGGTGGATGCAATCAGGCTGATACACCCAGAAGCTTCCTCTGTCTTCTGGAGACGCCGGATGATCTGGATTTGTGGATTTTTTCCGCTTCACATAAAATCAAGGAATACATCCTACCAGCTGACAGCATTGTCATTGTAGCGCTACCCTCCAAGGAGCTGCTGGGTGTAATACTGGTTCTTTCCCAAACTGTGGAACAGTGACAATCTACGAAACTGAAAAATAGACAACGCTTTACAAACCTTTACAGGTTACCAGTTGGGAGTAACACAGGAGGTCTGGTTCTAGAATTATTGCATACGCTCTGATGTTCGTGGCGATACCTCACGTGTGGTACGATCACCTTTTACAGTGCATATGCATGAGGGACTGATGTGCACGATCACATTTATGCCTGAGAATGGGCGGGACGGGGCACTTAAAAAAAAAATTATTAAATTTTATTATTTTATTTACATTTTTATTTTATTTTTATTTTTTACACTGTCTTTTTCATTTTTTTCTATATCAGCTTTATTGCTATTGTATGAAAGAGCCCTGGGGCAATCATAAAAAAAAATACAGAATTATGAGTTTGAAAAAATATATATTTATATATAGATTTATTTATTTTTTACAGAATTCTGTCACTTAAATAGTATGGAAGAGCACCGGGGCCATCATAAAAAAAAAATACAGAATTATGAATTTCGAAAAAAAATTTTTTATTATTTTTACAAAATTCTGAGTTTGAAAGTCAGAATTCTGAGAATAAAAAAGTAAAAGAATTCTCTTCTTGTTAAAAGAAAATAAAAAATCAGAAATCTGACTTTGAATCTCAGAATTCTGTAGAATTTTTTTTTTATTTAAACTTACAATTCTGACTCAATTTTAGAATTCTGGGTTTCAAAGTCAAAATTCTGATTTTTAATCTCAGAATTCTGACTTTCAAAAAATAATTAATTTTTTTTCTAAATTCATAATTCTGTATTTTTTTATTTATTTTTTAATGATGGCCCCAGTGCTCTTCCATACTATTGCAAGTGACAAACAACATCCCTTGTGATAGCTAGGGCAGTGACAGGTAATCTTTACTGAAAGATCTGTGGTCTATTAGACCCCAGGTTTGTCCTCTGCCCTCAAAAGCATCTGATTAAACCAACCTCGGTTTGATCAGATGCTTTCACAAGCCGGTGAAGGCTTGTTTACATCAAACCAAAACTGGAAGTGACAAAATCCTCATCGGTTTCATAGACCATAGAGATGATTGGGGAATTTCTGTTCCCCCTTTATCTCTATGGTCAGCCAGCTTTAGTTCACTTTTACATAAAAGAGAATCTCTGGCTGAAAAAAATAAAATAAATACCAGGGTCATGGCTGCAGCTACAGAATTAGAAGTAGAATTACTTAAACCAGAGGGTGTATGGGTACGTCCATCTGGGGCAAGTGGTTGAACAGTCCAGGGGTTGCCTTTTTTGGAAGTTTATTTGCCAGTAGGAGCTCCTTTATCTCTATGGTCAGCCAGCTTTAGTCTCGGGCTCCCTGATGGAACAGACGAGCCCAGGATAGTGGAGGAAGGTGGCGGGGGGAACCAGCACCCCCGGGACTGTGACATCATAAGGGGCAGGGTCACCATGTGACATCACCCGGTGACCCCGCCCCTTAGGCCTATATAAGTTGTCGCACAACGCGTCCCTGGCATTGCAGCCGGAGAGAGCGTCGTGTCAACATCGGAAAGAAGAAAAAAAGAAGAAGAATGCGGCAACAGCGACGAACGAGCAGACCGGGCCAACGCTAGTAAAAGAGCTGCAAGAAGATGGGAGGCCCGGCAGAAGAAACGAAGAGCGGGACAAGACCCCCGAAGTCGGAAGAAGACCCCGGACAGCGGCGACGAAGGAGAAAGCCGGGCTCCTCCGCTAGTAAAAAAGCAGAAGATAGCGGAGGAGCCTGGCGAGAAGACCCCCGAAGTCGGAAGACCCCCAGAGCTGTCTATTAATCTACTTTAAAAACCTGTGTTGTGTTTTTTTTATTAACACTTTTTTCCCTCGGGTGAATGGGTAGGGGTACCATTTACCCCATACTTATTCACATAGGGTGGGGGGCCAGGATCTGGGGGCCCCCTCATTAAAGGGGGCTCTCATATTCTGATAAGCCCCCCACCTGCAGACCCCGACAACCAACGGCCACGGTTGCTTTGGGGGACAAGGTGGGTGGCAGGGCCCCCCCTTCCCCAAAGCAGCCCCCATGTTAAGGGCACTCCATGCCGTTTTTTCGTTGTAGGGGTTCCCCTTTAAAACCATACCAGGTGACGGGGCTAGCACGGCGACATTGACTTCCTTCGCTAGTCCCGTCTACCTGGAGTCACGTTCAAAATTAACGCACTTTACTCCGTGTGTGGGCAAGTCCATTCATTTCAAAAGTCTGGCGGACTAGCTCACAGACGGGCAGATTGTCCGCCGGACTGCCGAGTGAGTCAAGAATTCTTTATAAGTCCGCCAGACTTTTGGGAAGAAAAAGTCCGCCTGAGCCCACACACGGGCGAATTGTAGTCCGATCGTGTGTATGCGGCATAAGTGCAAGTCCTAAAAGGGGAAGTTTGAGTAGAATAAATTATTTTAAACGGGAATTACGCTATGGAGTTTTTCCTTTTGTTTTGGAGTAAGCTCATTAGCGTGCGATCCATCCTCCTGGCTGCAACAAGATCTGGGTCATCCAGAGAGAGAGTTCAGGAAAAAGTTCTGGTCAGAGTCTGATTCAAAGGGGGACTCATTTATCCCCCATTTTTTCACGTGCGGAGGTGTTGGTGACAGCGGTAGTGGTGCAGGGTCTTTTGGCTGTGGAAGGTTAAATTAAAGTTAATTTTAAGGCTCCCAAACCACTCTGCTGCAAGCATCCCCCTCCACCGACTGAAGTATGCAGGCTCCAGGATGGTCCTTATTAACCAACATCAATGAGAATCAAACAGGGATGGAGCCGCTCAACTTACAAAAATCCAAAATATGTTTATTATTGTCATCCAATACAAGGGAAATCCACCTGCTCCTTTTACGTGTTTCACTCCTACAGAAATATAGTCACTCTATGAATAAACTCCTGTAGGAGTGAAATGCATAAGAGGAGCAAGAGGATTCTCCTTGCATTGGTGACAATAATAAACATATTTTGGACTTTTGTAAGTTGAGCGGCTCAATCCTTGTTTGATTTTCTTGTTTCTCTTTTCAATTAGGTTAGCAATAGCTGTTTTTAGTGCCTTTCAAAAAGCTCCCTTGCCCTACGGGGTGGGTTGCCTCTTTTGCCAGGCCTTTGGCCTGCTGACACTCCCCGGTAAGACGTATGGATGGTGGGTGTGTTGCAACAGATGTCTTATATATATATATATATATATGAACTGTCAATTGCTGTATTCACATAAAATATCTTATAAATAATATGTACATTTTCTTTATTTCTCTAGCTATATGACAATCATTTCTCTACACCATTTAATTATAGAAAGCTCCTGAAGAAGCGGCCAAGTCCGTGAAACATGTAGAGTAACTAAATATATAGATGGTTTTTGATATCCTAGCTGCTAAAGACAGGATGTAACTTTCTTGATTGTCATAATCTGTTTTTATATTTTTTTTAAATGAGTTATCATATTCCCTTTTTGTAATAAAGATTTTTGAATAATTTTACTCTTGACTGTCTAATACCAGTTAATTCTATGGTACCATCAAAGTCTGAATATAGCCTCTCTCGTTCCTCTGTCCATATTTTGATGGGACGAAGGTACCATAAATAATTTTTTCTACTTTTATGGCACTTCTTTATAAATATAGATAAGGGTGCAATGGGCTGTATATGGTTCTTAAGTGTTACTGAAGCTCTTTTCAACTATCTCAGACCAATTGTTATGCCAGGGATGGCCCCTGATCCCTACCAGGGATGGTAGGGATGAAGTAGAAGTGTAGTCCGTAAACAAGCCAAAGGTCAGTAAAATAAAAAGGTTGCAGGATGGGATCAAGCGGAAGCTTTGTCGAGGAACAAGCCAAAGGTCGATAATGAAAGGTAGTGGAGATAAGGACAGCTGCAGGTAGACAAAGGAGCAAGATATTGGCTAGACGATTCGTTTTATACGAATCAAAAAATTTGTACGAATTTCCGTAAATTCCTACATTCGGGAGGATCCGAAATACGAATTGCTATGCTTCCGAATTTTGTAAGAAATTTTGTTTACGAATTTCGGATCCAAATTCCATTACAACGGAAACGTGACTGGTGTTTTGTTGACCAATCAGAGGTTTTCTTCTGCTGCTGAGTGAGGGTTGGGAAAATTACCTTTTATAATATGGGGGTGGGAGACTGAATCGGACAAAATAAGAATGTTCGTTAATTACGATTATTCGTTATGATGAAGTTAAAAACCCAGAAAGTCAGCACAGCACAGGGATGGTGGGAGCCCCTCATAATGATAAATTCATCATAACGAAGGTTCGTAATTGTTAGGTTTGTTAACTTTTCGTAACGAAATTCGTATTTCGTACGAATCCAAATTGAATTTCGGACACGAATTACGAAATCCGAATTAACGACTAACACGAAACGGAACGAAACTAAACAAATTTATTGACGGCGCACATTTCTAATATTGGCTAGAGAGGGCACAATAATCTGGCAAACAGGAAGTGCAGGGGAGGAGCAAAGAGTTCAAAGTTTACCATAAACAAGAGACAAGGCAGGATTGTCCTAAGAGATCAGATAGAGAACTGTTCAGCATCTCAGGTGGCACAGCGAGAAGAGCCACAGACAAGAATCCACAGAGGTCGCAGGTTCAGATCCTGACACAGGTGCACCAATATGGCTACAATTACCTTATAGTGTATGTCCATCCAAAATAATTTTTCCTAGTTTTTTTTCTCTATACAGGGTTTACTCTCGTTTCCTGTCCTTTTGACAACCTTTCACCAAATTGAAATTCAGGTTAACTATCCAACAGCAACACAAACAGAAATGAAAATGCTTTTCTTTAGTAGAGTAGGGGAAGGCTAAAAATTGTAATTCCTGTCTGCGTCCCTGTTGCCAATTTTTCTTTGCGTCCTATCTTTTCCAAACTGTTGTCAGTAGGCCAGGAAGTGAGGGTAAATCTCTCTAATGGAGCCCTGGATAGCAGGAAAAACCTGTCAGAAGTTCTAATCCTTCTCAACACTATCCAAAACTGGGGGGAAAAAAATAATCCTGTTTTATTGTTGGTGGCAGAAGGTGTAGAGCCTGATCTATGATTTGTGGCTGTCTGGTCTCTGAACCAATGAGTGTGCACATTCTGTGTCCTATAATAATGTCCGCTCATGCCATCAGTGATAGGCTTCTGTCGGTCATTGCCATCTTTCCAATCTTAGATTCGGCTCCTCTCTCTATCCTGTGTGTGTGTGCAGACTTCAGCACCATGGCTCCCAGTGACAGCTGGCCCGTCACCTGTTCCTGCTCAGATAGGCGCAGCTGTGCCAGTCCCCGTCCCTGTGATTTCAGTGCCGCGTCCAGCTCTGGAAAAACAAAACTCATCACATTTGTGCTGTAGCCTCCAGCTGCCCCTTTCCCCTTCCATCACCACACTCGGTCTGCATACATTACATTACGTTAGCTGGGACATTTTCCCTCTATTTTGTTAAAGGGTCGGTCCACTGAAAAACGACATCCTGGTATGGGCGGACGCCAGCGGCCTGGATCACTCATAGCGCGAAACTGTCCATATTTTGAGCCCAATTCTCTCTCTCCCTCTTTGTTTCATAATTGTTTCTCTTATGTCACATAATCAATAATGGTCTGTTTACAGTACACCTATTGCATATACCAGTAATCTCTGTGACTGTAAAGCTCTGCCCTTTATCTATAATGCTATGGTCGGTGCAGAAAACTACACTGACACTTCACACAAATGTACATACCAACTTGCTTACTCATACTTGAGTGTGGTGCACACAAATCCAGACATGGGTAGGTGGAAATGGATGTGGTTAAAGTGGTATGAAACCCAAAACCAAAAATGTAATATTGCAGTTTATCAATCATTAAATGTGGTGGCTGTATTCGTTTTCTTTTTTTAGCCTTTTTTTCCCTCTGTTTTCACCTGGTGATCCAGCCAGTTACACACCTCCTGTATTATCATGTCCCCACTCTGGATGAAGGAGAAACAAAGACACCTTTGGAAAGCAGCATTTTGATATATACTATATTGTCAGAAGTATTGAGATGTTATAAGATAACAACAGTCAAATTTGGACATAGTTATGAATACCAACTTGTTTCGACTTTAAAGTCTTATTCTGGGGAAGAAGAGGTTGGTCGGAAATGAGAATACATACACTGTATTGTCAAAAGTATTGGGACACCTGCGTTTACCACAGCCGCGATCAGTTTTAAATGACCTTTTTTGCTTTAGAAATGTCATTTTGCTGTGGTATTGTTCTAAAAACGGGGAAAATGCACCACTTTACAGGCATACTATAGACACCCCCAGCCAAGGAATATTTCATTTTTATTGTTTCACTTTAAGCATTAAAAAAAATCACTGCTCCTGAAAAAATGTCTGTTTTAAAAAAAAAAATTTGCATTGATACATGTCCCCTGGACACTTTTTATGACAATAGCATGCATATAAGCCTTTAAAATTAGCACTTTTGATTTTTCATGTTAGTGTCCCATCATTTGTGTCAGTGTGAAGAATAGTGCCTCATCATTGATGTCAGTGGAAGAAATATTGCCACATCATTTGTGTCAGTGGGAGGAATAGTGCCTCATCATTGATGTCAGTGGAAGAAATGTTGCCACATCATTGGTGTCAGTGGGAGGAATAGTGCCCCATCATCGTTGTCAGTGACAGGAATAGTTCCCAATCATTATATCAGTGTTAGGCTGGGTTCACACTGCTGCACGGAGCGGCTCACAGCAGGAGTTCGGTGCGCCCCTGTTCACAGTTTCAGGTCCGATTTCAGTTTGGCTGAGTTCCGACCTGAAATGGACCAGAAGACGCAAAGAACTCCTGTGCAATTCGCACCGGAGCCACTCTGGAGATGTGTGAACCGGCTCCATAGAGAGCCGGTCACAGTCTCCTGACATGCCAATTGGATGCGGGGTAACCCGCATCAAATTCACAATAGTGTGAACCCAGCCTTAGGAATAGTGCCCTATTGTTGGTGTTAGTGGGAGGAATCGTGTCTTACTGTTGGGGGTCAGTGGAAGGATTGGTACCTCATCAATGGTGTCGGTGGGAGAAATGGCAGATCATCAGTGGTGTTGGTGGGAGGAATAGTGCCTCATATCAGTGGAAAGAACCCTCAAGTTCCCCAAGGGCCAAATAAAGGCAAGCGAAGGGCCACATTCAGCCCACGGGAGCCGCAGTTTGGACCATCAGAAGCTGCAAAGGTAACTGTCAGAGGCTGCAGAGAAGTTCCCAGAAGCTGTCAGAGGCTGCCAATATATTCTCAGATATTGCCGGAGCTGCCAACATGCCTTCCTTTTCCTCACGAGTCAAGTAGCATTTCCACTGCCATTCTCTGCCTCCTGGACTGTTAACCTTTCTACATTGCAGAGGTTTTGGTAGCAGTGGTATTCCCAGAGACAATCAAAAGCTACCAATGTATTTACAGAGGCCATAAGATGCTACAAAGTAAGCTGTCAGAGGTTGCAAATGTATTTCCAGAAACTGTCAGAGAATGCAATGATGTTCCCGGAGCCAGTCAGAAGCTGCCAACATTTTACAAGAGACTTTCAAAAGGTGTATAGTTGTTCCTAGAGATTGAAGCTGCTGAAATGTTTCCAAAGACTGTCCGAGTGAGCTACAAACATGTCCATTGATGACGCCCTGGAGGAGGGGTGAAACGCGTCGACGTAATTTCCGGCCTACGATACTACCGACGTCATTTCCTGCCTCCGTGAAACGCACGCTTATCCAGCGGCGATCGCGGAAGTTATACTCTGAAAAGTTTGCCTTTTCTTGCATCTTGTAAGTAGCGCCAAGCGCGCAATTTGTATCCTCACCCCACAGTACTTCACCATCCAGTGTTTTTTCTCTTTTTGGGCAAAATCTATATGGTCTTTGGAGCTTATACCAGTGGAAGTTTATTTGGGGCCATTTGGATATCCTTCAGCATACCTGTCTGCTTCAATAGCTGCGCTTGCATCCTGTGTCCTTTGGATTCCATTTAAGCATGCTTGCTCGGTCTAACAGCTGCTTTTTTCTGCTTTGGTGAGTTCAGCCCAAGAAGGGGACTTTATTATTGTTTGTAATTTTTTCTGCTGGACTTTTATCATATATCACAGGATTATGTTGGACACTAATTAGATTTTTCAATTTATGTTATCATTGATGCACATCCGTTGGGCAATTTTATAACGAGGGTTATAGTTTTTGCTGCGGTCTTAGGTTTTTGTACATGTGTTCAGTCATATTAGCACATTCACCAATATTCATTATTTTTGATATCACCATTTGTGAGCGCTGTTCTTCTCTGGTATACACATTTTGAAAGTTTTAGCACTTTTTTTTACAGCAGCTGCAATTAATTATTATTTTTTTTATTTTATTTTTGCACTTAACACTAGTTTTATTTTAATTTTTAATTTTGCTCCAGCGCCAGTTCCCTGTACTTTCATACAACCATGTCTTCATATCCCTTGTGATCCAGTCACATTTCTACTGTCCTCCTCTCACTCCCAATCCATTAACATTTTTGTATTGCAGGGTGGTGTAGAACTGACTCCCTGGAGCTACTGGATTGATTGGTCCTTCCACCACCTCTCAGTGGTGACCCATCCTGGACTGATCCCAACACTCACTGACACACTAGTAGTAGTATTTTAAAGGGGAAGAACTATAGTAGGGGTGCTCACTCTCAAAGAGAGAGTATTTGGACCCTGCAGTAATAAAGTGGATGTAGCAATCTCCCTAAGTGAACCCTGCTGGAAGCAGTCAAATCCCCATAAAGGCAGCAAGGTGGAACTAACGGTGCCAGAGGCCTTTCACCACCAGTGTTGGATAAGTGTCCTCCAGTCAGCAATAAGTACACATGTCCTCTCCAATAACCAGGTGAAAGGTCATATATTGCTAAAAGGCTCCACTCTCAAGCATAACTTTCAACATTCTGCAGTGAAAAGAGGGACACATTTTAGCACACAACGGGGGGGAGATTTACAAAAATTGGAGCACTCAGAATCTGGTGCAGCTGTGCACGGTATCCAATCAACTACAGCTTAATCAATTAAGCTTATGCCACGTACACATGAGCAGATTGGAAAAATCTTGAATGGTTAATACCGACGGAATTCCGCTCAAGCTTGGCTTGCATAAACACGGTCACACAAAATTTTGCTGAACTTTCGACCGTCAAGAACGCGGTGACGTACAACACTACGACAAGCCCAGAAAATTAGGTTCAATGCTTCCGAGCATGCATCGAATTGTTTCCGAGCCTGCGTAGGAATTTTGCACGTCGGAATTGGTACAGACCAAAAATCGACCGACCGAAAAATTGAGAATCTGCTTTCAGTCTTTTGCTGGCTGGAATTCCGCCAGCAAAAGTCCGATGGAGCATACACACGGTCACATTTTCTGACCAAAAGCTCTCATCGGACTTTTGCTGGCAGGATTTCCGATCGTGTGTACGTGGCATAAGACAATAAAACCTGGAAGCTGATTCATTTTTGTGAAGAGCTGCACCAGATTTTACATGCTTCAGTTTTAGTAAATCCCCCTCAGTATGTAGGCAAAGGACATGTCCCTGCCATGGCCCTGGTTACACGGATCACAAGGATCAAATATGCAGAATATGATTGGCTAAACCACACAAGTGCTTTAATTCTCTCTCGTTTCTTTTTTTATCTTTTTATTTGAGTTTTCAATAATATAATCTCTTTCTTTTCTGCTGGCTAACAGATGCAGTAATATAGAGGTTGGATAAAAAGCTAGTGCAGCCAATCACTTTTGGTGGTAAAATAGTCCATTTTGTCAAGAGATGTACACAATACATCTAAAAGAAGGACAATTGATGCTCTGTGTGGGACAGGGGGGATTTGGTCCCCAAAGAGTGAAGTTGGCAACCTTGCTTAAGCCTGTGTTTTCTCCCTCTATGGCAGACTTTCTCAACCTTTTCAACATGGAGGAACCCTTGAAATAACCTTTCGGTCTCAGGGAACCCCTGTTAAAAATGGCTACATCTACAACTCATGATACATTGATGTAATGGTCAGTGGAAGAGTGCTTCTTATATCTGTGGTTTTGGGGAAGAATTTAAGAATTTAAAAATAGCTAAGAAGATCATTGGTGTCCCCGGGAACTTATCTGAGAGGCAAAAATTGGTCATTGCTCAAAGAATCTCTAGCAACCATTGGAGGGACCCTGATTGAGAAACCCTGCTCTATGGGGTCCTCAACACAAGTCCCAGGCAGGATCTATGGTGTCTCTCCTCTGCATGCAGAACTTAGCACAGCCTCTTCAGGCTCTACGCACTTCATCCTATGTCACTCTGCAGTTCTCTCCGGTCTCATTACATTTTAGCTTTCTCTCCCAGCACCACATAGCAGCCCTGTTCTCCCTGCTGCTTGCCCCATTGGGTGAGGCTAAAGTCTGATCTCAGAAAAGCAGTCAATCCCAGTCCTGGTCTCCAGCAAAAGGGCCACCACTCTTCCTGTACTGAGGACACTTCCTCCCCAGGTCTGGCACTGGTGGGCAAGGCTAAAGTCTGGCCAGGCTACATAGGTTTTGGTAAAAGTTTAGATAAGTGGGTGCAAAAACATCTTAAAGTGGTGTTGCCACCAAAAAAAAAAAATTGTCTTAAAAATCATAAAAAAAAAAGAATTGGAAAAAAAATGTTTTACTCACCTCTAAATGCCTGTTGCTAGGGGGTCCCTCGTAGTCTGCCACCTTCAGTGCCTGGGCACTGACGTCACTTCCCCTAGGCGCCGCACAGTCATCTGGGACCTGTCACGTGTCCCAGATGAGTGAGCGTCGAATCACGGCGCACAGCGCCGCTCGCGTATGCACAGTGGGTGCCTGGCTGTGAAGCCACAGCCGGGTGCCCACATTAAGAATGCAGGCGCCGCGAGCGGAGCGGGGAACGAGGGGGGCCTCGTTCCCCCGCATCGCTGGACTCTGGGACAGGTAAGTGTCCGATTATTAAAAGTCAGCAGCTGCAGTATTTGTAGCTGCTGACTTTAAATTTTTTTTTTTTTTGTGGGCCCTCCTCTTTAAGTACCGGAAAATGTAGTCCACTTTAAAAGAACTTTTATCTAATAAACTAGATAATTCCAAGTGCTTTGTAGTAGTCTCCTCTAAGTGGTTTAGTAATTAATTAGGTATACATTTTGTGACTATAAACATGTATGTGTATTTTACAGAGTTGGAAAGATGCTGAAGCAGTTTTAAAGAAACAAATATTCAGCCTGTGATTAATTTAATGGGAAATAAGACATGTGCATGTAGTTTGCCGGATACAGAACATTTGCTTTATCAGACACTGCGGTCTGTGGACATTTGGGGATTAATACTTTCAATAAGATACAAAATATTGATAATCAGTTGGAGAACTGCACTTACGTAAATTAGAATAGAATATAGAATTAAAAGTACACACTAGGGAGAATAGAAAAACTGACATTTAGTCTCAAGGAAAAAGGTAATTTTTGCTCTGAATTTTAACGTGTTCAGCACCCAAAAATTGTACCATATCTTTAGATGGGCACCAGATGCCTTCCTAGCCCCTTATAAATGTTAGTGAAGATGTGGTGGAGAGCCGGTTTAGGATTTTGATACGTATTTAAATCTGTTGCTATTTTAACCCCTTTCCCGACCAGCCACCACAGCAATATTGTGGCAGGATGGCACTGCTGCGTGAGCCGTCATAGCTGTAGGTCGGCTCTTTAAAAAGCTGTAGCAGGCGCGCGCCCGCAGCGTGTGCCCGTCGCTGATGCCCGTGCCCGGCAGGCGCGATGACCGGTGGGCACCTGCGATCTCTCGTGACAGAGCGAGAGCCGGGATCTGTGTGTGTAAACACACAAATCCCGGTTCTGTCGGGAGAGGAGAGAGATTGTGTGTTCTTACTAAGTAGGAACAACGATCTCTCTCCTCCTCTTGTTAGCCACATCCCCCCTTGATCGCCCCCTAATGTGAACCCTTTCCCTGCCAGTGACATTTTTACAGTAATCAATGGCTATTTTTAGCTCTGATCGCTGTATAAATGTCACTGGTTCCAAAAAAAGTGTCAAAAGTGTCCGATGCGTCTGTCGCAATGTCACAGTCCCGATAAAATTCGCAGATCACCGCCAGTACTAGTAAAAAAAAAAAAAAAAACTATAATAAAAATGCCATAAATCTGTTCCCTATTTCGTAGACGCTATAACTTTTGTGCAAACCAATAAATTGACGCTTGTTGCGATTTTTTTTTTTTTTTTTACCAAAAATATGTAGAAGAATACATATCGGCCTAAACTGATGAAGAAATTTGTTTTGTTTTTTTTTGCTTTTTGGATATTTATTATAGCAAAAAGTACAAAACATTGTATTTTTTTTTTTTTTAAATTGTCGCTCTTTTTTTGTTTATATCGCAAAAAATAAAAACCGCAGAGGTAATGAAATACCACCAAAAAAAGCTCTATTTGTGGGGAAAAAAAGGACATAAATTTTGTTTGGGTACAACATCGCACGACCGCGCAATTGTCAGTTTAATGCAACGCAGTGCCGAATTGCAAAAAATGGCCTGGTCAGGTAAATTCTTCCGGAGCTGAAGTGGTTAATTAGGAAGCCGCGCTCTAAGATCCATTGGGTATGAAGAGGAGGTCTCCAGAATGCCATCTGAAAGAAAATTACACCTTCATTATGGCCTTATGGAAATGGGGTGGAGGCACAAATTCTGGTGGAGTGAGGAGAGCACCAGGTGTATGGTTGAGAGTCCAGTTCAATTTTATTTTTTTGTAATAAAAGTAAAAACAATACCCAACAACCTTTGGAGACTTTCAATCCTACCCCCTTCAGGTTCCCCCTTCAGGGCTTGTGCAGGTGAGAGATGGAACAAAGTTGGAAGGGGGAAACATATCATGGAGTCGATTTTTGTAGCATGGATAAAAGGCCTGCTCTGGTCCCCTGTCTAATGCATAAAAAATCTATCCATATATAAAAAAAAAATATATATCTAACAACTATACTATATGTCTGGCACTCGCTTCACTGTACTAGACTTGTGGCTCCACCTCATTTCCATTGTCTATATAGAAGGCATCACTTTATAGCAGTTTTCATTTTTAAAGCAGGTCTTCACCCTCTGAGGGAACTTCCCTCTGATTAACTTCTAAATTCCCCTCCCCTTAGTGCTTTTCATGTGTATATATATATATATATATATATATATTTATTTTTTTGTTGTTGTTTAGTTTATTTAACTTTTTTTATTGAAATGTGCGGCCCAGGTGAATAACGTGCACAGTGCTAGCTGTGTCTCTTGGAATATGCTCATCACAGGAGGCAACGTTCTTCATTCAGAAAAGAGGTAGTGCATTATCATTGGAAGGTGTGCTGGCTAAACACAGAAGAGCCGGCAGGCCTCTCAATGACAAGCAACATGGCGGCATTGGAACAAGCGGTGGCAGAAGAAGAGAGATTAGACTTGTGCACAATGGAAAAGTTCTAGGGCTGTTACTGATTAAAATTTTCGTGTTCGATTAATCGTTTTTTTTTTTTTAACGATTAATTTCGATTAATGCACATACAGATCCAACTACTTTTAGCTGATCTCCTTGCATTGCAACTCTGCATTAGTGGTAAATGTGGTATACACTATATACAATCACCCGACACTAGTTAGTTTCCACAATCCATGACTTCACAGTTCACACAAATACGTTTTAAATTCAAACTGTAGCACTGACGTAAGTCATTTTTTTCCACAGTAGCGTGACAATCCCTCCACCTCCGGTCTAACTAATCACTCTCACCTTATGGCATGGACCCCTGTGCAAACAGGTGGTCATGCAAACATGCAAACAGGTATCAAAAGGGTTAACACTGATCATAAACTTCTCTCCCGTCTCCTTAGATCTCAGCAAGGATGCCAGGTCATGGGTAGAAAGAAAAGATCTAAGTGCTCACCGCTTAAGTATAACATTTAATTTTTGTGTTTACATACAAACTACTCACATAAAGATGATAAAAACACAGCATGTAAAGCCGACAATCGTGTTTGTTCCGTAGGGCAGCAGCGGGTGACGTCATGTGTAGCTCCTCCCCCGTACGTGTTACGTTCAATCAGAACTTCGACGTCACCGGACTCCTCCCCCCTTCCCTTCGTTAGCAGACAGAGGCACTTGGGAAAGGGGGGAGGAGTCCGGTGACATTGAAGTCCGTGATGTCACCGGATCTCCAACGGAACTCCCTGAAGACCCGGAAAAGCCGGCGGAGAGAGGATCAAAAGAATTTTAATTGTTCAAAAAAATTTTGACTGATCAAAAAAATTTACGATTAATCGAGGAATTAATCTTTAATTTTCACAGCCCTAAAAATTTTGTTTAGTTTCGGTTCCTTGTCATTAGTAAAATACATAATTTTGTTCTGTTATATTCGTTATGTTACGTTTTCGGATAGTTTGTTATTTCTGTGGAGTGTCGATATTCGTTATACTGAATCTCGAATCATGACGAATTCATTCGTTATATGCGCTATAATTTCGTTCGTATTCGTTGAAATTCGATATTTATGTATGTATATATATTCGTGATAAAGATTCGTAGTTTGAAAAGTCGTTTGTTTATTGAATCTTTTAACACACACAATGACAATATCTCTTCTCCTCGGCTCAAATACAATACAACACCCTTCTCACTCAGTTCTCAGGAATGCACTTTGCCAGTAATCCAACCTCCAGCACAAAATTAATCAGCTGATTGGACTGTAAGATTTACTGAGTTGACCTTTTGTTTCTTTAGATCTTTAACGAATTACCGAATCGTGTCAAATTCATTCGTTATATCCTCTATAATTTATTTCTTATTAGTTGAAATGCGTTATTTTTTTAATCGGATACATCCGAATGTCCAAATAAAAAAAAAAAAGCTGCAAAATTCGGCCGAATTTCGATTCGTTACGAAACAAATTGCACAAACCTACAAGAGATCACAGTGAGACAATGCTGGATCCTCTGGGTGGGTGAGTATCTGAAATGTGCACAACAGACCACCCAGTAAGCAAGGGTAAAAAAACAAAAAGGGTAACATACATGGGCATTTGTTGCTAGTAAAAGTACAGATAGTCTGGCATGGGTCCAACGAGGGCCAAGTTTGAGCAGAACTGAAAATTGGATATCTCACCACTGGAGTCCCCAAGAGCTATAGGAAGCCAGAGGGGTAATTTGACTTCTCATGCAGAACTGAAAACTGGCCCATGAGGGGTTAACATGGCAGCCTAATCCCAAGCAAGCGGCATTAATATATAAAAGATGTTTTTGCGCAGGAAGCGAGCAGAGTGGTGCTGTGTGTAATCTGGGATGAGTTTGGTCAGCTCCGCTCTGCGGGGAAGTACACCAGTGATTTGATAATTGTCCCCGTGCCAGCGATCAGGCTTCCACCTCATGGCGGGCCCCATACCGACAAACACTCAGCGCCCATGTGTGCCAGGATACGGGAAATGTATCCCTCTGTTTATTCTAACACAAATGTGGGGTGGCGTGGAGCCAGAGCAAAGCCTCACTACAGACTGCTGTATTTACTGCTCTGCTACGAGACACGGAGAACATCTGAGCCTGCGAGCATGGCTGCGGCTATTTAAAGAACGGAGTAAAATGGGATGCTTATTTCCTAAAGGAGTCCTCCAACCAAAAATGTTTCATGCTAACCCTAAAAGGTCTCACAATTTCTGTGAAAAATGCCACAGTATTTCTAAAGCTGAAACCCTGAAATGTCCCCTCTAGTTCTTTTCAGGAAAAAAATTGGTTAACAGCACAAACAGGGAATATTTAGGGGGACACAGACCCCGATAAAAACCAGTCGGAGTTTTGAACTTTTATCTTTGTTCAAAGCTGAAAACAAAAGTTTGACTTTAGATACACTTTAGATACACTTTTTCCATGGTCTCTAGCATGTATCTAGTACACAACCCTTCTTCTTTCCATGGTACTTAAAGGGGTGTTTCAGCTGTAAAACATTTTTTTTAAAAGCCGAGGGACATCTCTGCCTCGGCGGCTGACGTCGCAGGCGCCCTGGAAAGGTAAGTGTACTTATTAAAAGTCAGCAGCTACTTTTTTTTTTAGCTGCTGACTTTTAATAAGTACACTTACCTTTCCAGGGCGCCCGCGACGTCAGCCGCCGAGGCCGAGATGTCCCTCGGCTCTCCGGTCCCAGCGCCGATATCCTCACTAAGGGAAACAGGCAGTGGAGCCTTGCGGCTTCACTGCCTGTTTCCTACTGAGCATGTGCGAGTCGCACGGCGCTTTGTGAATGGGACGCGCTGTGTTAGGGAACACACAGTTCCCAGAACACAGAGCGCCCCATTACCCAGAAGACATTGCGGAGCAGGACAGAAGACCGAAGATCACCGCGGAGTAGGAAGGAGGCAGATTAGGAAGACTGCCTAGCAACAGGGATTTCTGATCAGGTAAAAAAAAATTTTTTTTTTTTTCAAATGTTTTATTTTTTATTTTTTAAAGAATTTTAATGCTCTTTTTTTTTTTTATGAGCATCTCTTATGGCATCCATGCAAAAGACTTCATGCAAGGCAAAGGCACCAAAGTTAGACCCGCTAGATCAGCTCTCAGTAGCAAACCTGTGAGACATGCCTCCTCTCCTTCCCTGCAATATAAGTGAGTGTGACTGTGAGGACATCTGTGATGAGGGGGCTGGCTTTTGCATTGGAGAAAGAAAGAAAGGAAGAAAAAACAAAATTAAGGAAGAAAGAAGGAAAGAAAGAAATAAAAGTAAAAGAAGGAAAGGAATGAATAAAGAAAGAAGGAAAGGAATGAAGAAAGAAAGAAGGAAAGGAATGAAGAAAGAAAGAAAGAAATAAAAGAGAGAAGGAAAGGAATGAAGAAAGAAAGAAGGAAGGAAAGGGATGAAGAAAGAAAGAAGGAAAGGAATGAAGAAAGAAAGAAAGAAAGAAAGAAGAAAAAAGAAGAAAGAAAAAAGAAGGAAACAAAAGAAGTAAGCTAGTAGAGAAGGAAAGGAAGAAAGAAAGGAAAGAAGGAAGAAAGAAAGAAAAAAGAAGGAAAAAGAAAGAAAGAAGGAAAGAAAGAAGGAAAGAACGAAGGAAACAAAAGAAATAAGCTAGTAGAAAAAGGAAGGAAGAGAGAAGGAAAGGAAGGAAGAAAGAAAGAAAAAAGAAGGAAAGGAAGAAAGAAGGAAACAAAAGAATAAGCTAGTAGAAAAGGAAGAAAGAGAGAAGGAAAGGAAGGAAGAAAGAAAGAAGAAAAGGAAGGAAGAAAGAAGAGACGAAATGCAAAAAAGAAGGAAGGAAAGAAAGAAAGAAAGTTATTTGATCTTTATAATATTTTTTAAATGCCTAAGCTGCACTGTGCTGGCTCAGCACGTTCCCCATTCTGCCACTTGCCCCCCCGGGGGACTGTATAATCGCTGTGTCCTGGTGCAAGGTGAGGCCGGATAAGCCTATAGGAAGTGCTGGAGAGTGGAGCTAGGCAGAGCTGTGTGTCCATCCCTCCTATCTCTGCTTCGATAAGATACACACAACATGTCAGTGTGCCGTGCTATCAGTGTCATGATTATTGCCAGTTCAGCCCCTGTTTTGCTTTCAATAACACAATGGCAGGATAATCGCAGCTGCTCCCTACAGTGCAGTGAACGTTGTGTTTTATTTGAAACAAAGGTCTGAACACATTATGAAACTAATATGTATTCCTTCAAAAAAGAATGAAAAAGAAACTAAAATGGATTGGGGTGAATTTTATTTAAATATATACACAGTATACAGTGTGTATAAATTAAATTGACAGTTGTACTGCAGCAGGTTGGCTATCCTGGACGAATCGGCGTCATTGTACGTCAGCTGCTTCAAGAGCTCTAGCGGGTGCGCTCACGCACCCGTGGCGCTACGCCGGAGCCGATGTGCGTGGACGGCGGCCGCAATATCCGCCAGCCACGCGCTATCGCTCCACAGAGAGCCAGAACGGGGATCTATCAATGTAAGCAGACAGATCCCCATTCGGACAGGGGAGGAGACACAGATCGGCTGTTCCTAGTGTTTAGGAACAGCGATCTCTCTCCTCCTCCAGTCAGTCCCCTCCCCCCACAGTTAGAAGCGCCTCCCTAGGGAACACATTTAACCCCTTTATCGCCCCCGAGTGTTAACTCCTTCCCTGCCAGTGACATTTACACAGTAATCAGTGCATTTTTATAGCACTGATCGCTGTATAAATGCCAATGGTCCCAAAAATGTGTCAAAACTGTCCGATCTGTCTGCCACAATGTTGCAGTCCTGCTAAAAATCACAGATCACCGCCATTACTAGTAAGAAAAATAATAATAATAATAAAAAGTCCATAAATCTATCCCCTAGTTTGTAGACGCTATAACTTTTGCGCAAACCAATCAATATACGCTTATTGCGATTTTTTTTTAACCAAAATTATGTAGAAGAAAACATATTGGCTTAAACTGATTTTTTGGGGGGGGGAATATTTATTATAGCAAAATGTAAAAATATAGTTTTTTTTTTTTCAAAACACTCTTTTTCTGTTTATAGAGCAACAAATAAAAAACGCAGAGGTGATCAAATACCATAAAAAAATTTTTTTGGGTACCGCGTCACACGACTGCGCAATTGACAGTTAAAGCGACGCAGTGCCATATCGCAAAAAATGGCCTGGTCATTAAGGGGGTAAATCCTTCATGTCCTTAAGTGGTTAAAGTGTTCAGGTGTGACCTCATATTATATGGTTTTGTTAAATCTAAAGGAAAACTGTACAAGGGAATTGTATAATGTATGGCCAGCCTTAGCATGTGTAATAATCTGTGTTTGAATAGATTTAAAATGACAAAAACTTTACATGGAAACAAGGTTAGGAAAACAAACATCTATTGATTAGACTACGTCAAGCCAATCTCTTTTATACATTTATCTAAATAATCATTAAAAAGACTAAATTATATCTTCAAATCTACTCCAAGAAGGAAAGGTCTTCTTTAAAGTATAATTCCACTTTTGTTAGAATTAAAAAACAATCCCTTCTGAGTCGTCTATGTATATTCAATGGATTTTAACAAACATAAGATTCCTATGTGTTTCTGTTCTGAAGAAATAACGTATTGATTCTCCATGTCCTATTCAGACTGATTCCTGAATGGGTCCATTCTAAACATCCTGGGCAAATCTAATGCCGCGTACACACGGTCGGAATTTCCGATGGAAACAGTCCGATAGGAGCTTTTCATCTGACTTTCCGACCGTGTGTATGCCCATCGGTCTTTTTGTGTCGGAATTTCCGACGGACTTTGGATTGAGAACCTGTTCTTAATTTTTGAGACGGAAAACCTTTCTATCGGATTTTCCGATCGTGTGTATGCAATTCCGACACGCAAAATTCCGACGCATGCTCGGAAACAATTTGACGCATGCTCAGAAGCATTAAACTTCCCTTTTATAGTGCAGTCGAACGTTTTTTAAGGCGTGGTGTTATTGACCGTCGGAATTGGGTGTGACCGTGTGTAGGCAAGACAGTTTGAGCAAAATTCCGTCGGAATTCTGATGGGAAAAACATCGGAGCTTTTTACGACGAGAATTACGACCGTGTGTTCTAATGAGGAAAGTTGCAGTGTCTGCATCCATTTTAAATTGTGATGTATTTCATCAAAAATAAAATTCCTATTGCAGGGGATGCCTAAAATTTGACTTGTATCTTAGCGCAGACTTCTGAGAAAATCAGTGAGCCAATCACAGAAACAGAAATAATAGCTGGGGGCACTCTGCACACCAACACAAAGAATGTCTTAACTGCATTGAATTTTTCCATTTTAAAAAATTACAGCAGTTTCAGATTGAAATAGAAAAGTCATTTTTGATAACATTTGATAAAATGGTTTGTATAGCAATTTTATACACTATAGTATTCTTTATAACGAATATGGAGCTGTCCTTTAACACCACTTGCCGACCACCTCATGTAGGAGTATGGCGGCAGAGCGGCTCTCCTTCGCTGGATTATGTATCTAATACGCACTTCTGGGTAGGAGGCGCTTCGGCTGTGCTGTGATTAGTTACAATACAAGTCGATCAGCGGGTGCTGGCCAATGATTGACCACCCGCACCCGCTGATCGGTGAAGAGTAGGACAGGACCGAGCTCTGTGACTGTAAACAACACAGAGCTCTGTCCTGTCAGAGGGAATGTGTCAGTTTTTGTTTCCCTGCAAAGCTGGGAATAACAACCGGCACATCCCTTAGTAAAAACAGCACACAGCAAACGCAACAAGCACTGGTTAGGCGCACATTTAACCCTTTGATCGCTCTAGATGTTAACCCCTTGTCAGTCAGCGTCATTAGTAAAGTGTAACGTATATTCTTAGCACCGATCACTGTATTAGTGTCACTGGTTTCCACTTCTGTAAAGCAGAGACTAGAAACGACCTCTTCCCTAAGTAAAAGAAGCACACTGCGTACACAAAAACACTGGCTAGGCACACATTTAACCCTTTGATCGCCCTAGATGTTTAACCCCTTCCCAGCCAGTGTCATTATTACATTGACAGTGCATATTTTTAGCACCGATCACTGTATTAGTGTCACTGGTTCCCGCAAGTGTCAAAAATGTCCGTTAGTGTCAGATTGTCCGCCATACTATCACAGTCCCGCTATAAGTCGCTAATCTCCACCATTACTAGTATAAATGAAAATAAATGAGGCTTGGTTTACACCTCCAATGGATATGGCTCGTAGCAGGGGTCCGGTGTGTCCCTCTTCTCCGTTTTAGAGATGATTTAGGGCTGAATTTTTGCCTAAATTCGGCCCTGAAACGGAGCCAAAGACTGCTCCACAGCCGCAATGAAGATATGTGAACCGGCTCCATAGAGAGCTGGTCACAATCTCCTGTAATGCGAATTCAATGTGGAAAAATCCGTATCCAATTCGCAAAGGTGTGAACCCAGCCTAAAAATTAGTTTGTAGATGCTATAACTTTCGCGCAAACCAATCAATATACGCTAATGCCGCGTACACACGATCGGAAATTCTGCCAGCAAAAGTCTGATGAGAGCTTTTGATCGGAAAAAAACGTGTGTATGCTTCATCTGACTTTTGCTGGCGGAATTCCAGCCAGCATAAGATTGAGAGCAGGTTCTCAATTTTTCGGTCGGAAAACGTTTTTTGAGTGGAAATTCCGATCGTCTGTACCAATTCCAACGCGCAAAATTCCTACTCATGTTTGGAAACAATTTGACGCATGCTCGGAAGCATTGAACTTAATTTTCTCGGCTCGTCGTAGTGTTGTACATCACCGCGTTCTTGACGGTCGAAAGTTCAGAGAAGTTTTGTGTGACGGTGTGTATACAAGCCAAGCTTGAGCGGAATTCCGTCGGAAAAACCATCCAAGATTTTTCAGACGGAAAATCCGCTCGTGTGTATTGGGATTTTATTTTTTTTACCAAAAACATGTAGCAGAATACATATTGGCCTAAATTTATGAAAATTTTTTGTGAATGGAAACAAAATATCTCGAAGAGAGAGGAAAAGTAAGTATAAATTTTTTTTTTTTTTTTTTTTTATTATTTTAGATATGAATGGAAAATAAGTTAGTGAAGAATGATATGGATGGGAATCAATGTATGAGTAATTGTATAAAATGTATATAAAATAAGTAAGATTGGGATGAATGGAGTATGGACATGGTAAAGAAATATATATCAGATGGTTCCGTTTAGAACAGGTCATTAGAAAGCGGGATGGAAAAATTATATTTTAAGGAAAGGATGCTGTATAATAATATAAAGTTCAAGAAATTGTGGAAAGAGTATGTCAGCGGGGTCCTGATTGGATACGGCACCTCATCCGAAAGTAGAAAAAATGGGTAGTTTGAGAGAAAAGGGATTATTACGGTGCCAAGGAAAAGTTCATAAATGGATTAAAGAATTATAAAAAAAAAAATTGCTTATATAAAGTTTATTAAACATAGCAAAATAAAAAAAAGAAAGATTAAAATTGGTCTCTAGATCATTTTTAAGTATCTTATTCAAAAAGCACACACATTTTAAATGTAGGGCCTGTGTGGTAATGGCCTTGGTGTGCTAACGGGTCAATTCTTCCCTACATGTTTCGCCATGAAAATGGCTTCCTCAGGGGAAATAGGATGACCAATATTGAGAGACAACAATTCTATGAAAAAAAAGAGACATAATTGTAAATATAATAGTTGGTGGGCATACAATACATGCTGCATAAATCAAGGGCTACCATCCGTGCAATGGACACAATCGCTCAATCCAAACCTAATCAACAGTTCAACTTGATGTTGAATTATATTTACCATATTTATCGGCGTATAACACGCACTTTTTTCCCCTCAAAATCAGGGGAAAATCGGGGGTGCGTGTTATACGCCGATCCCCACCGTTTCTGACCTCTTCTGCCTTTCTCGGCAGCTTTCGGGTATTTTCGGCCACTCCCGGCTATCTTCGGCCGTTCTCGTCGGCTTTCGGATATTTTCGGCCACTCCCGGCTATCTTCGGCCGTTCTCAGCTATTTTCGGCCATAAATTCGGGTTTCCGAAAGCAGCGAGTGTGGCCGAAAATAGCCGAGAACAGCCGAAGATAGCCGAGAAAGGCCGAAAATACCCGAAAGCCGCTAAGAACAGCCGAGAACTACAGAGCGCCGCTGAGATACACAGGACATCCGCTTTGTATCTCGGCGGCGCCATTTTTAAATGAAAAAAAAAAACTGACAAGGCTGCAAATTAATGAAAAGGTTGCAAATGACTGACGAGGCTGCAATGGAAGGCTGCAAATGACACTGACAAGGCTGCATTAACCGCTTCAGCACCGGGCCATTTTTTACCCTTCCTTACCAGAGCACTTTTTGCGATTCGGCACTGCGTCGCTTTAACTAACAATTGCGCGGTCGTGCGACGTAACACCCAAACAAAATTGACGTCCTTTTTTTCCCACAAATAGAGCTTTCTTTTGGTGGTATTTGATCACCTCTGCGGTTTTTATTTTTTTTGCGCTATAAACAAAAGAAGAGCGACAATTTTGAAAAAAAACACAATATTTTTTACTTTTTGCTATAATAAATATCCCATTTTTTAAAAAAAAAACGATTTTTTTACTCAGTTTAGGCCGATACGTATTCTTCTACATATTTTTGGTAAAAAAAAATCGCAATAAGCGTATATTGATCGGTTTGCGCAAAAGTTATAGCGTCTACAAAATAGGGGATAGATTTATTGAATTTTATTTTATTTTTTTACTAGTAATGGCGGCGATCTGCGATTTTTTTTTTCGTGACTGCGACATTGCGGCGGACACTTCGGACACTTTTGACACATTTTTGGAACCATTCACATTTACACAGCGATCGTTGCTATAAAATTGCATTGATTACTGTGTAAATGTGACTGGCAGGGAAGGGGTTAACACTAGGGGCGCTGTAGGGGTTAATGTGTTCCCTAATAGAAGTGATTCTAACTGGGGGGAGGGGACTCAAGGGGAGAAGACCGATCATGTGTTCCTCTGTACTGGGATCACATGATCGGTCTCCTCTCCGCTGACAGGACGTGGAGCTGTGTGTTTACACACACAGCTCCACGTTCCCGCCCGGTCCCGTTGTTTTAACGGGCACTCGCACCAGGTCCCGAGCGATGCCGCGGGCGCGCGTGCGCCCCCCAGGCGGCCGGGAATCCGAGGACGTCATATGACGCCCACCCAGGATGGGAGATCCACCTTGTGGGCGTCATATGACGGCGGGCGGTGTTGAAGTGGTTAATGGGCATTTAAATGTAAGTTTTTTTTTCTTTAAACTTCCCTCCTAAAAGTTTTTTCTTTTCAATTCCCTCCTAAACTTGGGGTGCGTGTTATACGCTGGTGCGTTTTATACGCCTAAAAATACAGTATATGTATTTGTATAATTGTTTTAAAACTAATAAAGATTGAAAACAAAATATTTTTTTTTTACATTTTATCTATTGGATATGTTTATTGTTTTTTTTTGGTTCGTTTTTTTTTTTATTTAATTTTAATACATTTTTTTTTATGTTTTTGATTATAGTGCAAAAAAAAAAATGCAGTGGTGATCAAATACCACCACTATTTAGGGGGGACATCAATTTGATCTGGGTACAGCGTTGCATTAACGTGCAATTGTCAGTTAAAGTAACGCAGTGCCAAAAAAGCAAAAAAATGGCCTGGTCATGAAGTGGGTAAATCTTCCGGAAGGAAAGTCTTTACAAGGTGTAGAGGAATGTGGTTACCCCCAGCAACACATTGGATTAGTTTATCGGCTTATAAAAAATAAATAAAAAATAAACACTTTTTATTGGTTGTCACTGCACCTTGCAAATCCAAACCAAGGCCTTTGAGAGGGATCGTTACAAATGAACAGTCGAGGGAAGGAAGAGAAGATGGGGCAGGTTCTGTCTTCTCAATGTCTGATTCAGGGTATCCTGACACCCACTAATTGAAGAACCGACAGCCTAGACGGCAGAACCAGACAGCATCATACAAAGAGCAGCTTATATAGAGCCAGGCACCTGACTCCGGGGCAGTTGGGGTTCAGATCGCTTTGTTCCAGTCCAGGGAAATCAACATTTGGCTATTCTGCTTTGCCAATTGCACTCTGGCCAGCCGCCTCGGGTCTAATGGGTCGTATAGAAAAGGGGACACAGACAGCCGGAGCTGCAGCTTTTCTGTGGGATGACCTCATGAGCAACTGGAGGCCATGGCTGTGTTGGAGTCGTTTTAAAGAACCAGTATAAAGAGGGGGGAAAAAAAAACTCAATTTGGGATTATGTTAATTTACAATGGGCTGTGATCATACACCCACATCCCACAATCTTTCATCTCTTTGATTATTTGATTCCTATCATCCCCTGCACACCAGGTGCAATTTCTCATCATTCTTACAGCAGACGTGTTTCACCTGACTGATAAAATTAGAAGAAGGAGTAATTGTTGCTAATGTGCTTAATTATATATGGCCAGGGATGTTTAATTACTGTATTTATCGGTGTATAACATGCACCCCAATTTTCGGAGGGAAGTTTAACTACTTGCCGACCAGCCGCCGCAGTTGTACTGCGGCAGAATGGCACGGCTGGGCGAAACAACATTATGTAACGTCACTTTGGCCTGTGGCTACTAGGGGTGTCACGTCACATTCGGCTACCGATAACATTTTGCTACCCGCCATATGCGTTCCAACACTGTTGTAAGACAGCACTTTGCCACAGGGCCCCTTGCGGGGTCACTTCGTCTGCCACGCTTCACTCGCCACGCTTCGGGCATGGCCTCACTTCGCTCGGCATAATTATAAACTAACTTTATATCCACTTGCATGGTGGGATTTGAACCTGGACCCAGGGGTGTGGCCACAAAATCCTGTGCAAGCGTTGGAACGCGTTGGAACACGTATGGCGGCGTCGCGCATGCGCAGTCCAGTGGGTAGCCAAATGTGATAAGTCGCCATACGTGATGAAACAGGGGCTCACGCACGCCCCCTGCTCGCCCACGGAGCCGATGCGAGTGCCCAGCGGTCGCGATCCCCGCCAGGCTCCCGCGATCGCTCGTGGCACACCAAGAACCGGGATCTGTGTGTGTAAACACAGAGTTCCCGGTTCTCTGAGGGGAGAAGAGACTGATTATCTGTTCATACAGAGTATGAAGAGCGATCTGTCATCTCCCCTACACAGTCCCCTCCCCCTTTCAGTTAGAACACAGAGAGGGAACACAATTAACCCCTTGATCGCCCCCTAGTTTAACCCCCTTCCCTGCCAGTGACATTTTTACAGTAATCAATGCATTTTTATAGCACTGATCACTGTATAAATGCCAATGGTCCCAAAAATGTGTCAAAATTGTCCGACGTGTCCGCCATAATGTCGCAATCCTGATAAAAATCGCAGATCACCACCATTACTAGTAAAAAAAAAAAATTAATAATAAAAATGCCATAAAACTATCTCCTTTTTTGTAGACACTATAACTTTTGTGCTCCGTCACTCACAGCCACGCCTCCTGGCCCTGATCATATGATAGACAGAACAGTGGCCCAATGCGGGGGCCAGGAGGCGTGGCTGTGAGTGACGGAGCGCCGGGTACACAGTAGATCGCAGCTCTATGTAATTCAACGGCGCTCGCTCCTCTTCCCTCAGAGACAGCAGGGATCGGTGTATAACACGCACCCACAATTTCCCCCTGACTTTAAGGGGAAAAAGGTGCACGTTATACGCCGATAAATACGGTCGCTTGTTCATGCAAATAATAAGAAATCTGTTTATAAGGATGGGTTCACATATGTGCGGTCACAGTTCACAGCATGTGATCCGCTGTGTTTCTGTTCACCAGTTTAGGTGTGATTCAGGTCCGAATGTTTGCCTGAATTCACACTTGTACCCGACCCAAAAACGCACAGGACTAGAGTCGCCACCTCATCCCTTTAAAACCAAACACATATTAAATATTGCACAGGTTCTGTGGCTGATGAAGGTGGTAATTAAACTCACTTGGTGCCTTATCTGCATTAAATTAGCCTCAGAACCAGTGTAATTCATATGTGTTTTGGTTTAAAGGGATGAGGTGCAATCCTACACAGGACCCTTTTGAAATCCAAATCATGGCCGCCCCAGACCTGTGTGAACCAACTCCATTGAGAGCCAGTCACACTCGCCTGTCATGCGCATTGGATGCGGGGGCAACCCACACACAATTCGCACATATGTGAACCCAGCCTAAAACTCTGGCCAGGTTCCAGTTATTTTTTGATTATTTTGACAAAGGTGGATACACTCCCAGTGCCGGATTTATAAGGGGGCACATGGGGCAACTGCCCTGGGCCGCCTGACAGAAGGGACTCTCCACTATACAAAAATAATATAAAACAATATAAAAAACATTATATAAAATGTCAATCTGACCCACCAACTCTAGCTGCCTGAGCTTGATAAATGAATCACATTGAATGTATTGAAAATATGATAGCATGGGACAGGGCCATCTTTAATGCAGGGCAAAAGGGGCAGCTGCCCCGGGCCCACTCATTGTTGTGGGGCCCAACGCAGCTGCCCCTTGAGCCCACACTGCCAGCAAATAGTTGATAAGTGGATTCGGGAGGGCCCAAGAAAATGTTTGCCCAGGGTCCAATAATATTAAAGACGGCCCTGGCATGGGATGATGACAAATCAGATTTTCATAATTATATCTGGACTGTCTGCAATCATTTCCGATATACATCTACTTTTGACACGTTTACCACTACCGTGGTTTAGCCTTCTGAGTAAATGCAGGATCCTCTCAACAGTTTTTGCTGCTGGGCTGATAATTTATGTAGGTATTAATGGCCCTCTCCTCCCTCTCCCTTTATCCCCCCCCCCCTTCCCAATTTAACCCCCCCCCCCTTTCTTTTTTTTTTTTCCTCCCATTCTCCTTTTTCTTTCTGTTCTCCTTCTCTTACCATTCCTGAGCATATTTTTCTCATCTCTCTGTTGCTGCTTTCGGCTTCCCCGGCCACCAGGCCAGTAGGTGCTACAGTGAGGAAAAAAAGTATTTAATTCCCTGCTGATTTTGTGCATTTGCCCACTGTCAAAGAAATGATCGGTCTATAATTTTAATTGTAGGTTTATTTTAACAGTGAGAGACAGAATAACAACAAAAATATCCAGAAAAAAATTCAAAAAAAGTTAAAAATTGATTTTCATTTTAGTGAGTGAAATAAGTATTATTTTCCATCAGCAAGATTTCTGGCTCCCAGGTGTCTTCTATACAGGTAACAAGCTGAGATTAAGAGCACTCTCTTAAAGGGAGTGCTCCTAATCTTAGTTTATTACCTGTATAAAAGTCACCTGTCCACAGAAGCAATCAGATTCCAATCTCTCCACCATGGCCAAGACCAAAGAGCTTTCCAAGCAGTGGCGTCGCTAGGGGGTGGCTTTTGGACCCTGAGTCTTTGCAGGGGTTCTCAAGGGGAGGGGAGGCTCTCTGGGGACCCTGATGCAGGGGGAGGCTCTCTGTGACCCTGATTTAAGGGGGCTCTCTGGGAACCCCGATGTAAGTGGGGGGCTCTCCGGGGACCCCGATTTAAGGGCTTGGCTCTCTGGGGACCCTGATTTAAGGGGGAGGCTCTCTGGGGACCCTAATGTAAGAGGGGCTTTCTGGGAACCACGATGTAAGTGGGGGGCTCTCTGGGGGCCCTGATGCAAGGGGGAGTCTCTCTGTGGACTCTGATGTAAGGAGGAGGCTCTCTAGGGACCCTGATGTACGGGGGGGGGCTCTCTGGGGACCCTGATGTAAGGGAGGGCTCTCTAGGGACCCTAATGTAAGGGGGGGGGCTCTCTAGGGACCCTGATGTAAGGGGGGGCTCTCTGGGGACCCTGATGTAAGGGGGGCTCTCTGGGGACCCTGATGTAAGGGGGGCTCTCTGGGGATATATACGCACACGCGTATATTACTGTATATACATGTGTATGCCCGCCCAAGCATATGACTTTCTTTACTACGCTGCTATGGGCTCTAGCCCCAGATCTTTTGTAGACCTAGCAATGCCCCTGTATCCAAGGATGTCAGGGACAAGATTATAGACCTACACAAGGCTGGAATGGGCTACAAGACCATCGCCAAGCAGCTTGGTGAGAGGGTGACAACAGTTGGTACGATTATTCGCAAATGGAAGAAACACAAAATAACTGTCAATCTCCCTTTGCTCTGGGGCTCCATGGAAGATCTCACCTCATGGAGGTTCAATGATCATGAGAACGGTGAGAAATCAGCCCAGAATACACAGGAGAATCTTGTCAATGATCTCAAGGCAGCTGGGACCATAGTCACCAAGAAAACAATTGGTAATACACTATGCCGTGAAGGACCGAAATCTTGCAGCATGCGCAAGGTCCTCCTGCTCAAGAAAGCACATGTACAGGCCCATCTGAAGTTTGCTAATGAAGATCTGAATGATTCAGAGCAGAACTGGGTGAAAGTGTTGTGGTCAGATGAGACCAAAATGAAGCTCTTTGGCATCAACTCAACTCACTGTGTTTGGAGGAGGAGGAATGCTGTCTATGATCCCAAAAACACCATCCCCACTGTCAAACATGGAGATGGAAACATTATTCTTTGGAGGTTTTTTCTGCTAAGGGGACAGGACAATTTCACCACATCAAAGGGACGATGGACGGGGCCATGTACTGTCAAATCTTGGGAGAGAACCTCCTTCCCTCAGTCAGGGCATTGAAAATGGGTCATGGATGGGTATTCCAGCATGACAATGACCCAAAACACACAGCCAAGGCAACAAAGGAGTGGCTCAAGAAGAAGCACATTATGGCCCTGAAGTGGCCTAGCCAGTCTCCAGACCTTAATCCCATAGAAAATATGTGGAGGGAGCTAAAGGTTCAAGTTACAAAATGTCAGCCTCAAAACCTTAATGACTTGCAGAGGAACTGCAAAGAGGAGTGGGACCAAATCCCTCCTGAGATGTGTGCAAAACTGGTGGCCAACTACAAGAAACATCTGACCTCTGTGATTGCCAACAAGGGTTTTGCCACCAAGTACTAAGTCATGTTTTTTGAAGGGGTCAAATACTTATTTCACTCATTTAAATGTAAAACTATTTATAACTTTTGTGAAATGCGTTTTTCTGGATATTTTTGTTGTTATTCTGTCTCTCACTGTTAAAATAAACCGACCATTAAAATTATAGACTGATCATTTCTTTGTTCATTTGATATGTTTGTATTCTCTTGTCTTTTTCTGACATTTGTTATTGTAAATATTTTTAAAATCAATAAAAGAGATTGAACATAAAAAAATTACAAATAAATAATAATAAAATAGTATAAAATAACTAATTAAAATGTAGTTTCTTTTGTTTAATGAACCTTGGGAAGTAATATTTTGCCGGCCGTCATCTGTAACAGTTTTTACTTTGGATTGTTATATTGCATTGTTTTAAAAATGAATTTTGGCAGCTCAAGCCAACCACACATAAAGCGCTATGACTGTGTGTGTGTACAAATGACCTCAGAATGACGTTGTGTCATACATTTTAAAAATGTGTGACTGTCATTGAGAATGTACCCCCCACTGTGTATGAGGGGCCCCCAGAACCTGAAGTGCCCCAGGCCCCCCAAGGTCTAAATCTGTCCCAACACATTCCACTGTAGTCTCAGATTTTGCACCTCTACCCAGGCCATGTACAATCCAAGGTTTACAAATCCTTAAAGCGTTCCGCCCACCGCTGCTGCTGACTTTTAATAATCGGACACTTACCTGTCCTGGAGTCCAGCGATGTCGGCACCGCAGTTGATGTTTCTATCAGCTGTCGGGTGCATGCCGCCTCCATTGCAAATAAGGGAACCCGGCAGTGAAGCCTTGCGGCTTCGTGCCGGGAACCCTACTGTGCATGCGCAAGGCTCTGGCGGCCGGGGAAGGAGGAGGGAGCCCGGGTGGTGATGCTAATACCCGCGGCTAAGGCTCCCAGAAGTGGGAGAGAAAGACAGGTGTCCCCCCCCCCCCCCCCCCGAAAGGTGCCAAATGTGGCACTAGAGGGGGGGAGGAGTACAACGAGCGGAAGTTCCACTCCGCTTTAACAGGCCAGGGCAAATAGCTTTAGAACAGGTCCTCACTGACCTATGCAGCTGCCTGTACTGTGGAATGATTCATCCTCAAAGCTTTTTTTAAGTGAATTTCACCCCAGCAGCTCAATGAAGAAAGCTGAGAACAGATTCACTCAATGCAGCTTATCCTGAATTATGAGTGTCCAAACTGTAGATTTTTAGTACTTTATAAAGCCAATGAATAAGCCATACAAGTATATAATATGTCTATTGATCTTTCTTTTATCTGACTCATCAACATGAGATCAAGAATAGGTTCTATTTCCCTTATATTTAGGAATTCCAGACATGGATATGTTATACAGTAAAACCTTGGATTGTGAGCATAATTCGTTCCGGAAACATGCTTGTAATCCAAAGCATCCTGGAATACTTCTGTAAGAGAACATGGATGTAAGGGGAGTATTACTGACTTTATGTCCATTTTAAAGAGGAATTCCAGTCAATTGTGTGTTTATTAAAAATCAGCAGCTACAAAAACTGTAGCTGCTGACTTGTAATAAAAACACACTCACCTGTCCCAGGATCCAGTGATGTGCTCACCTGAGCTGTTCCTTCTCTTATACACACGGTCGGAAAATCCGACCACAAAATCCGTCTGATTTTTTTCCGACGGACTTTGTCCGAAACTGGTGTTGCATACACACGGTCGGACAAAGTTATCGGAAAATCCGATCATTCTGAACGTGATGATGTTCGTCCGTTACGACGGGACTACGTTCACGTTAGTAGCCAATAGCTTTGGTCTTAAAAATTGATTTGAGCATGCGTGGCACTTTGTCCGTCGGAATTCTCGACACACGATCAGAAAAAAAGGCCGATAGGATTTTGTTGTCGGAAAATTAGAGAATTTTTTTCCGACGGAAAAAGTCAGATGGAACCCACACACGGGCGGATTTTCCAACAACATGGTCCGATCGGACATTTTCCGTCTGAATTTGCGACCGTGTGTACGGGGCATTAGTCTTCTCTCAGCGACACCTGCAGTTCAACTGTAGGCACCTGGCTTGCAGCTTCACAGCCAGGTGCCCACTGCGCATACGTGAGCCATGCTCCTCATCGTGACTGGTCCCGCAGTCTTCTGGGACCTGTGATGTGTCCCAGATGACTGCAGGGTGGGAGAACACAGTTCAAAACCAGGTACCTGCCCCCCCTGAAAAAAAATGTGCCATTTGGAGAAGAGGAGGAGGAGGCCTTAAGCAGAACTTCCCCTTTTGGGTTGAGCTTTAACCACTTCCCGCCCGGCCTATAGCAGAATGACAGCCGGGCGGTGGTTCCGTTATCCTGACAGCGATTGTTGGTGTGGTGTCATTCCGACATACCGCAACACCAATCTCAGTAAAGAGCCACTGATGGAGGCTCTTTACCACATGATCAGCCATGTCCAATCACAGCTGATCACAATGTAAACAGGAAAAGCCGTGTATCGGCTTTTCCTCACTCACGTCTGACTGACATGAGTAGAGGAGAGCCGATTGGCTGCTCCTCTGACAGGGGGGTTCTGTGCTGATAATCAATCAGCGCAGACCCCCCCCCCCCGTCAGAGGAGCAGCCGATATGCTCTCCTCTACTCATGTCAGTCAGACGTGAGTGAGGAAAAGCCGATACACGCCCTCCCCCCCAAGGATGCCCACTTCAGACCACCAGGGATGCCACCAGGGCTACCAGGGATTGCCACCACTGATGACCACCAGGTATGCCACCCATGGCCACCAGGGATGCCAATCTGTGCCCAAAATCAATGCCAATCAGTACCCACAAATGGTGCCAGTCAGTGCCCAGTAATAATGCCTGCCAGTGCCTCCTTATCAGTGATGCCCATCAGTGCCATCTATCAGTGTCCATCAGTGTCACCTATCAGTGCCACCCATAAGTACCCATCAGTGCAGCCTTTCAGTGCCCATCAGTGCCGCCTATCAATGCTCATCAGTGCTGCATACCAGTGCCACCTATTAGTGCTGCATATTAGTGCCCATCATCAGTGCTGTATACCAGTGCCACCTATCAGTGCCCATTAATGCTGCATATTAGTGCCCATCAGTGCCACCTCATCAGTGCCCATCAGTGAAGGAGAAAACCTACTTATTTACAACATTTTATAACAGAAACAAAGAAAAACGTTTTTTTCCTCAAAATTGTTGCGCAAAAAATAAAAACCCCAGCAGTGATCAAATACCACCAAAAGAAATCTCTATTTGTGGGAACCAAATTATAAAAGATTTGTTTGGGTACAGTGTATGCATGACCGCGTGATTGTCATTCAAAGTGTGACAGAGCCAAAAGCTGAAAATTGGTCTGGGCAGGAAGGGGGGAAAGTTCCCGGTATTGAAGTGGTAAAAGAAAAGAAAAAACAATAAAACATATAGCATGTGTGAATTTCTCAGCATGCTGGAAAATGTCTGTAGTGTAAAAATAAAATATATAAAATAAAATAAAAGTAAAATACAAAAAAAGAGTCAGTTTATCAGGGAAGACAACTTGCGGTTCTTTCGTTATAATAGATAAATAAAAGGGGTGCTGTTTCTATTCCTAATACAACATGCTTGTAAAGTTTTCACTGTGTGATTCCAGGAAGCTCACCCAATGAAATAAGAGGGAACACTGTCCTCTAGTGGCAGGATGCAGTATGGTTGATGAGCCCTTTCAAATCACTTTATGTTGGTATTTTTCTTCTCAGCTGTGCTCTAAACTGATAAAAGTCAACAGTGTATGTAAAGACAAAACTTACTTTTTTTACTTTTGAGTAGACTGTGCAAGTGTTAAAACCTCTGTAAGGTTATTCATGTCCCTGCTAAGGAGATTCATCCACACTATTGGTCCTGCTGACCATTATATAGAAAGTGATAGGAAATCCAAAGTGTTTGAGTTGTCACAGGAACAGGAAGTGAGGGCAAATCCTCAGATGAGAACACCTGTGCTGGTGACTGCTGCAGACTTGTAGCGCGAGTGGTTATGGCAGCGCCCCCTAGTGGCTTATACCCAAATACGCAAAGATGTAAGCTCTACGATCCCTCCTGTAATAAATTGTATTGTAACTGTAATGTCTGCCCTCATGTTGTAAAGCGCTGTTAGCGCTATATAAATCCTGTATAATAATAATGTAACTGCCCATTTCAACAGGTGGACAGGTCCGAAACCAAGTCACTTAAAGCCCAACTCTGGGCAAATAAAAAATGATCCCTTGCAGTGGGACTATGCCTGCTCTGCAAGGGTTAATTGCTCATTTTGTCTAAAATAGTGGTCTCCAAACTGCGGCCCTGGGGCCAGATGTGGCCCTTTGCTTACCTCTATCCGATCCTTGGAGCACTATTCCATCCAAAACTGACACTAATGATGGGGCCCCATTCCTCCCATTGACACCAGTGGTGGAGCACTATTCCTCCCACAGATACCAATGATGGGGTGCTAGTCTGATCACTGATATCATCAGTAGGGCACGATTCCTTCCACTGATACCAACAATGGGGCACGATTCCTTCCACTGATACCAACAATGGGACACTATTCCTTCCACTGATACCAACAATGGGGCACGATTCCTTCCACTGATACCAACAATGGGGCACGATTCCTTCCACTGATACCAACAATGGGACACTATTCCTTCCACTGATACCAACAATGGGACACTATTCCTTCCACTGATACCAACAATGGGGCACGATTCCTTCCACTGATACCAACAATGGGGCACTATTCCTTCCACTGATAACAATAGAGAACTATTCCTTCCACTGATACCAACAATGGAGAACTATTCCTTCCACTGATACCAACAATGGGGCACTATTCCTTCCACTGATAACAATGGAGAACTATTCCTTCCACTGATAACACCAATGGGCACTATTACTTGTTATTACCGTACCGTATTACCGCGGTTTCCCATTGAAATCAATGGGTAGGAGCGGTATAGGAGCGGTGAATACACCGCTCCTATCCCGCTCCAAAGATGCTACTAGCAGGACTTTTTTTACCGTCCTGCTAGCGCACCGCTCCAGTGTGAAAGCCCGCCGGCTTTCACACTGGAGTGAATGGGGCCGTTTTTTTCAGGCGGTGTACAGGTGCTATTTTTAGCGCTGTACCGCCTGAAAACCGCCCCAGTGTGAAAGGGGCCTAACTCAAAATGTGGGAGTCCTTCGTTCCGGCAAGGTCTGGCACGACCCGCCGGACTTTCAGCATGCATGCACCGCTGACATCAGCGGCTGCATGAAAGGTGAATATCTCCTAAACCGTACAGGTTTAGGAGATATTCATTTTACCTACAGATAAGCCTCATTATAGACTTACCTGAAGGTAAAAATGACCAAGCGGGCAATACAACCTCTTTAACCCTTGCAGTGGCAGACCAACCACCCCATGGTTCTGGGCAGCATTCCTATTCCCATTCGTCCTCCTAGCCCATTGCAGAATGTCCAGTCAGGTTTGAACTGCATTTTAACAGTTTTAGATTAATATAACTTGTTGTTAGCAAACAATCTTTGAACATGGCTGCTTAAGGCAAGTTTCACTAGAGGAAACATCTTCCAGAATTGCTACTACTCAGGTGCTTACAATGTCATGGGTGCAGGGGCGGACTGAAAACTCATGGGGCCCCCGGGCAATAGGTGATTATGGGGCCCCCAGGCAATCAGAGATTATGGGGCCACACAGTATAAACACGCACAGTATACAATCACACAGTATACACACAGTATACACAGACATGTTTCTATTGGCTGAGAAGGTACTGGAGAGGTGGGGCAGCTATAATCTCTGGATTTTTAGACCAAAAGGATGTCGGTAAGGGACATTTCAGAGACAGATGTAAAAAAAACACTGATTTTTACATACTGTCCCTGGTTTTACTAAGGCTGGCAACCCTGATGGGGCCCCCTAGTGGCCCAGGGCCCTCTGGCAGTGCCCGAGTGGCCGAATGGTCAGTCCGCCCCTGCATGGGTGTTCAGTGAGGCTCACCATACACATTACAATCTGATTGTACATTCTCCTTTAGATCCACCAAGAATGTAGTGGAAGGATCTGCCTGATTGGATAGTTCAGGTAGTTCCTCATAGTTTTGGTAGATCTAAGGTTGATTGTACGGAGATATGTATGATGAACCTACATTCTCTATGGTCCCACTGTATGTAGGAACCTAGCCACCCTCTATTTCTCACTTCCGGGATGGACTATGAGATTTGTAGTGTACATAGAGCAGTGCACATGACTGAACTAACGTGCACTGCACATTCCAAACAAAGGGAAGTGAGAGGATGCAAAGAGGTTCGGGAGCTCCAGGGGACCATCACAAGCAGGCATGAAATATTGATTGCAGGGCCACTAAGCAGTGGATGCATATGGATTGTTTTTGGAGAACAGGGATATTGCTTAGTGTCACTTTACAGTGTTTCTATAGGGACCGATGATGAGTGTGCAATGTACAGGGATAGGGACAATTGTAGACACTCACTCAGGTTGAACTGGATGGACTGGTGTCTTTATTCAACCTTACTAACCAAAGCTTCTTTTTTTTTCTTTCTTTATGTAAATAACAAACATATCTATGCAATGCTTTTGCACAGAGCAGCTCCAAGCCCCTCCTCTTTGTCGGGTACCCCCATGCAAAGCCGCTTCCCATGGGGTCACCCATGCATGCTTGCTCCTGAGCACCGCTGCTGCATCCATTGACACAGACAGCAGGGCTTGGCCCCCCCGCATTACAGGATTTGATTGACAGCAGCGGAAGCCAATGGCTCCCACTGCTATAAATCTGTCCAATGAGGAGAGAGACATCGGCTTGAGCCGCTGTGCTTGTGCACATCGCTGGATCGAATCGGGCTCAGGTAAGAAAAAGGGGGGGGGGGGGCTGCAGCACAGAAGGTTTTTCACATTAGTGCATAGAATGCATTAAAGTGGATGTAAACCTGATCCATGAAATTTCAGCTGGGCACATAGATCTGCAGTGTTTTTCTTATCTCTCTTCAAAACACTGTATCCGGTAGTTGTCTCCTGCTCTGTTCTTCTGTTATCAGCCTGATAACTCCTGACATGTTCTCCATCACATATGATGAAAGCAGCCGGAGTATTGTGTTGGGGAGGATGCTATAAGTAGATTAGCAAAGCCCTGAACAATACAACGATCAGCTCTGAAAGTCTCTTCCTATAAGGAGAGGGGGTGTGTGCCTTTCCTCCAATCAGCTGTCTTGGCTCTATGCCTAGGCTTCACTCCAGTGCTGACCATCTCCTAACACAATCTGAACTTTCTAAACAGTATATGAAGCTAGGGTTGCCGCCTTTTCTTCAAGTCAAACCCAAACACTTTAGTGGTGCACAGAAATTTCTTCTTTTTTTTTTTTAAATACATATATGTATTTTGCAATTCAATAACATTTCTAATCATATTAAGTTAATCACAAGAGTCCCCCTTTACATCAGAGTCCACAGAGTTAACCTTTTACATCTGAACTCGCAGAGTTCCCTCTGGGGGACTCTGCAGACTCTGATGTAAGGGAGAACTCTGTGGACTCTAACATAAGGGATGTTCTGGAAACCCTGATTTTGGGGGAACACTGAGAACTCTGATGTAAAGAGGAACTCTGATGTAAGGGGTGTTCTGAGAAGCCTGATTTACCTTAGTGTACTCACTCAGATGCAGGAGAGAGAAGGGACTTCAGTCACAGACAGGGATGGATGGTGAGCTCACTCACCCCTTGGCAGTCAGCACCTCTAATCCAGATGTATCTGAGGCTGCTGGACTTCAAATTTCCAGCCCGCACTTTCCTTTTCTGAGGCACAGTGCCGGGGGTTACTGTGTGGGCAGACACAGAGGGGTAGAGGCTGGAGGTAGAGGAGTAGACCGAGCCCTCTCTCCTCTCCCGTCTGTGTGTGGGGGGGTGGGGAGGGGGGACTGTTAATGCTGGCTTTGGGTAGTGTCAAAAAGAGTGTAACAGACAGACTCTCAGCTTACACAACTGCAGCAAACAACCCTGCTGGGAAGCCATAGTCCTGTCTGAATAATGTGTCCGGGTTTCAGGTGGTCTGAAACCTGGACGCATGATTCCAAACGCAAACTGTCCGGGTGAATCCTGGACAGGGGGGAACCCTATATAAGGCTGAAGACAGCAGATATACACATAGCTCCCAATTGTCCCTGATTTTGAGGGACTGTCCCTGATTTGGAGCAATGTCCCTCTGTCCCTCATTCTTCCTCATTTGTCCCTCATTTTTGTCTGATCTATATAGCTGTATATAAAATGCACGTTTTAGCTTTTAAAAAGTGTTTTCCTTTGCTAAACCTTTCATCCAATTTGTAAATTGCTGCATTTGTATATTTAACCACTTCAGCCCCGGAAGGATTTGCCCCCTTCCTGACCAGGCCATTTTTTGCAATACGGCACTGGGTCGCTTCAACTGACAATTGCGTGGTCGTGCGACGTTGTACCCAAACAAAATGAATGTCCTTTTTTCCCCCACAAATGGAGCTTTCTTTTGGTGGTATTTGATCACCCCTGCGGTTTTTATTTTTTGCACTATAAACAAAGAAATGTTGTCAAGTTTGAAAAAAAAACACAATATTTTGTACTTTGTGCTATAATAAATATCCCCCAAAAAATAAAAATAAACAAATTTCTTCATCAATTTAGGCCGATATGTATTGTTCTACATATTTTTGGTAAAACAAATCGCAATAAGCATATATTGATTGGTTTGCGCAAAAGTTATAGTGTCTACAAAATAGGGAAAAGATTTATGGCATTTTTATTATTAGTAGTAATGGCGGCGATCTGCGATTTTTATCGGGACTGCGACATTGCTGCAGACAGATCGGACACTTTTGACACTTTTTTGGGACCATTGTCATTTATACAGCGATCAGAGCTTAAAATAGCCACTGATTACTGTATAGATGTCACTGGCAGGGAAGGGGTTAACACTAGGGGGCAATCAAGGGGTTAAGAGGATGTTCCCTGGATGTGTTCTTATTGTCGGGGGGGGGGGGACTGACTGGGGGAGGAGACCAATCTGTGTTCCTACTAAGTAGGAACTACTTAGTAGGAACACACGATTTGTCTCTACTCCCCTGACAGAACGGGGATTTGTGTTTTTACACACACACATCCCCGTTCTCATTCTGTCACGAGTGATCGTGGGTGCCCGGCGGACATCGCGCCCGCCGAGCAAGCGCATCGGCTCCAGGGACACTCTGCGGGTGCACGCCTGCTATATTGTCTTAATGGAGCGACGTATAGCTACGGCGATTTGCGCAGCCGTGCCAGCCTGCCACAGTATAACTGCGGCGACTGGTCGGCAAGCGATTAAAAAGCCAATATAAAGGAATAGTAGTGGTAAAAAAAAAAAAGCACCTTTGGGTTTATCGAATCCTCTTTTTTTGTATAATTCTCCTTTAAGGGGGCGTGGCAGGAGGTGTGTCCTATACCTGCATACTTTTGCTCATAGGTGTCCCTCTTTCCCATCTCAAAATGTTGGGAGGTATGTATTCATGTAAAACGTATATAGGGAGATTTGTTTAATCTCTGTGTGTCATCTGAGGCTGTTCGCTTCATTGGCATACCTCCCAACATTTTGAGATGGGAATGAGGGACACCTACTTGCAAACGTATGTAGGCATAGGACACGCCCCTTTGACACACCCCCTTAAAGGAGAATTAACCCAAAACAGTTAATTAAATCCACAAGGTCTTTTTTTTACCACTTCTATTACTTTATATTGGCTTTTAACATTTACAAATGCAGCAATTTGGAATTTAGATGAAAGGTTTAGCGCTGGGAAACACTTTTTGAAAGATAAAAAGTGCATTTTATATACAACTATATAGATCAGACCAAAATGAGGGACAAATGAGGAGGAAAGAGGGACAGAGGGACATTTCTCCAAATCAGGGACAGTTGGGAGCTATGCATTGGGTATATGTGAGGGTTTACATCCACTTTAAGGTGAAAACCCTTAAGGCTTTAGAACCACTTTAAGTTGCAAAGGCAACATATGGGGGTGTCCTGTAAACTTACTGTGGCCAGTAAAAATGATCTCCCTTGATGCATCTGGCTGGCAGCACCACACACTGAACATGACCTATTTAGGTCAGAACTTCCACTTTAAGCAACCGCAATGCCAGCATTTCTGGCATGGTGGTTTTAGGAGTCAAAGCCGGTGCTGAGGAGGCGGCATAACACCTACCAACTGCCTGTCAAACGCCTTCTGAAAAGCAGGTGAAGTCGTGTAAATGAGCCCTAATACATCCAGTGCCAAGGAGTACAGACATTACCACTGATTTGGGTTGGGAATGATTGGTGGCCTATTAAAGAGGGTCCATCTTCTTGGTGGTGGATTGAAAGCTGCCTACTGACCTGGACTCACTTGGATCTCAAGTGTTTGGAAGGACCCCTTGTGAACTAGTTCCCTCCTGCAAGTGTGTAACTTGTGTCTCCTGGTTGGCCCTAACGCTAAGTTTAGTGGAGAAGCTGTGAAATATAGTGAACCAGAGGGATGGTTGCTGCGGTCTCTGATCCGCCATCACTGCAAACTTTTATGCCGCGTACACATGACCGGACCTTTTCGACAGCAAAGGTCCATCGGACCTCCATCTGGTCTTTGCTGTCCAAAAATCTGACAGACTTTAGAAATAGAACATGTTTAAAAATTTTCGGCCAGAACTGCGCCGGACCCAGTTCCTTTCAAGAAATCCCTTCGTCTGTATGCTAGTCCGACGGACAAAATCCGACGCTAGGGCAGCTATTGGTTACTGGCTATGAACTTCCTTATTCTAGTACTGTTGTACGTCATCACGTTCGAATCCGTTCATTCAGAAAGACCGTTGGAACTCCGCCGAAAGTCCGTCGGGAAGACCGTCAGACCAAGTCCCTCGAAAAGTCCGCTCGTGTGTATGCGGCATTACTGTAGGCCTTGGTGCCATAACTGGCCAAACAATCCACCACATGGGATGGTAAAGTGAGCTGCATTAGCAGCTCACTGATTTATATTACTAGTCATCTAAAATTTCCTAATAAACCTGATATTGTATAATCTTATAAAGACATATGGGCTCAGTTAAGATGTGTGAAGGCCTGCTGTTAACTCTGTCAGTGCTGATAAGGCCGGAGGAATGCGGAGGGTTAATCAGGAATGTCCCGTGTCTGGTGTTCTGCTGGAGAATGCGGCACATGGGATTTTCAGACACGTCCATTTAGCAGCATGAAATCAGCCCTGTAACAGGCAGTGACATGTGTGCGTGGCACAAGTGATCCCCAGCCACCCGATACACCTGCCACTGCTGCTGTGCCGGGTGACTTTCCCTCTTTTTTTCCAGGGCCAGGTGTCCAGTCTACAGAGGTCTAGTAACACTCATGGGCACGTAATACACATGTACTTCCATCAGGATGGCAGCAATGTCATAACCAGGGCTGTACTTACTATATGGGCATTTGCAGGCCAGATCATGGGACAGCAGGGTTCCAGATCCAAGACTGAGCATTGATCTGATGTTTTTGTGTCCGACTTATGGTCCATCTGAACATCTGTAGCTAAATTCAGAAAATTAACCATAGGGGTAAGGGGGCACAGGGGCATACCTCCTAAATTTCCTAAAATGGCATACAGCCCTGGTGCCTAACCTATTGCTCTCTGGTAAGATGTGTGGCCCTCAGACCTCAGCAGTCTGTAGTGGGAACACTGATTAGGGTAATGCCATTGATCTCTACTAGTCTCATGTAACATCTTCCCAGTTTCTTTCAAAACAAAGGGCCAGTTTACTATCCTTCAGAGTTTAGGGGGGCCGGACTGTGGCTAGTGAAAGTAGAAAATGCCCCAGTGTCAGTGGAAGTAATAGTGCCCATCAGTAACGCCTGTCAGTGCCCTTCACAGATGCCAAACAGTGCCCATCAGTAATGACTGTCAGTACCTCATCATGAGTGCTGCCCATCAGTGCCACCTATCGGTGCCCATCAGTGCCACCTATCGGTGCTCATCAGTGCTGCATATCAGTGCCGCCTATCAGTGCCCATCAATTCTACATATTAGTGCCTCTTCATCAGTGCCAACTCATCCGTGCCCATCAGTGAAGGAGAAAACAAAAGGTTAACAGAACAGAAACAAAGAAAATCGTTTTTTTTTTTTACTTTTTTAGTTTGTTTAGCAAAAAATAAAAACCCCAGAGGTGCTCAAATACCACCAAAAGAAAGCTCTATTTGTGGGAAGAAAATTATAAAATTTTAGTTTAAGTACAGTGTAGTATGGCTGCGCAATTATTATTCAAACTGCACTGAAAGCTAAAAATTGGCCTGGGCAGAAAGGGGGGGGGGGGGAGGAAAAGTGCCCTGGATTGAAGACGGACTTTCCGAATGAACGGACTTGGCCACACACAAGCACACCAAAGTCCGACGGATTCGAACGTGATGACCGGACTAGAATAAGGAAGTTCGTAGCCAGTAGCCAATAGCTGCCCTTGCGTCGTTGTTTGTCCGTGTGTTCTATTTCTAAAGTCCGTCAGATTTTTCGACAGCAAAAGTCCGATGGAGCCCACACACGATCGAATTGTCCGCCGGATTTGTTCCGTCTGACCTTTGCTGTCGAAAAGTCCACATGTGTGTACGCGGCATAAGGCTCAGTTTACACTAGTGTGAGCCATGCGTCCCACGTGAGCTCAGGCATGGCAGGCTATTCATTTGAATGGGCTGCTGTGCAGCGTAAACCACAGAAAAAAAAAGGAGCATGCACCTTTTTAAAAACGCAGCTGCAGGGAAACGGCAATCGTCTTTTTTGACCATGCTGTTTCCCTGCGGTTCCCACACCCACAATCGCCCAGAATGCGCAGTGCGGGCTTGTGTGAACCTAGCCAAAAACGATGGCTATTAATATGGAGGTAAACCCCTTTGTGGTTATAACAAGCATCACTCTTCTGGGGAGGCTTGCAGCCATTTAATTAATAAGGCCAACTATAGTACAAAATAAAATTGTATTCAGGTAACTGTATGTGGTTACTAATAATAGTAATAATATAAATCAGTATATTCTTTTTTTTTTTTTATAAATTAAATTATTTTTTTTCAACAGGATACATACAGAGTAGGGATGGGGTTCAAGTTTTCAGCAATACAGGGCCAGCTGCCAATTTTCCGCCAAACAAAACCGTGGACTTTTGTCCAAAGGGCGTTGGCCCAAACTTGTCTTGCATACACACGGCACACAATTGTTGGCCAACAATCATGAACGTAGTGACATACTATGTGGTTTTTCAGCTCTTTAGCGCCACCCTTTGGGCTCCTTCTGCTAATTTTGTGTTAGTAGAAGTTTGGTGAGTGTTGATTCGCGCTTTTCTTTTCGCGCTTTTGATTTAGCGCTTCTTTAATTTAGCACGTTTCATTTCGCGTTTTTCATTTTGTGCTTTTCAGTTCGTTTCTGAACGGCTGTTCGTCAACCAGACATGTTGCGGAATCGGAGGAGATAACGTGTTATTTATTATTGGCCTTGGAGTTATTGCTTTGACATAATTTTTCTGGTTGAATAATGATTTGATTTGTTATATTTTCTATATTTTTGGATGCATAGAATGCACTTTTTGGTTAAGTTCTATTGGCAGATATCATGTCTAATTGTATTTGTTTTCTTTTTTTAATGCACAATAAAAAAAATTGTGGAGAATAATACTATAATGTGTTTTACTTCAAATGACAGTTTGGGAGTCGGCAGTTACATTTTAAAAATATACAATGTAAAATTGACAAGGGACACCAACATAGTTGTATCTTTGATCTTAAAAACTACGGGATAATGGTGTTGTGGTAATTTGCCCAAATAAAAAAAAAAAAGCATTATAATATTATTCCTGATATCACTAGAAAAAAAAAGCCTTTGAAAATTAGTTTGCAATAACTCCATCAGTATCACCAGCAAAGCAGCTTCATTATTATCCCATTAACCACTTTCAGACTGGCCCATTTTGCTGGCTTAAGACCAGACCACTTTTTGCGATTCGGCACTGTGTTGCTTTAACTGACAATTGCGCGGTCGTGCGACGTGGCTCCCAAACAAAATTGACGTCCTTTTTCTCTCACAAATAGAGCTTTCTTTTGGTGGTATTTGATCGCCCCTGCGGTTTTTACTTTTTGCTATAATAAATATCACCCAAAATTTATAAAAAAAACTTTTTTTTTTCCTCAGTTTAGGTAAATTGTAATGCATTATTTAAACATTTTTCTAGAATTTCCAAACTCCTGGAGTAAAAACAAAATCGAACATGTTATTATTTCTGGTATTAAGATTTGACCAAAATACACAGACACTCTGGATGGTGATCTGAAGAGGCCTGTAATGCACACAGTGCTCTGGATGGTCTGAGGGGGCCTATAAATGTTGCACAGTGCTCTGGATAGTGGTCTGAGGAGGCCTGGAATGCACACAATGCTCTAGACGGTTTTCTGAGGAGGCCTGTAATGCACACAGTGCTTTGGACAGTTTTCTGAGGAGGCCTGCAATGCACACAGTGCTCTGGATGAACTGAAGAGGCCTGTAATGCACACAGTGCTCTGGATGGTCTGAGGAGGCCTATAAATGTTGCACAGTGCTCTGGATAGTGGTCTGAGGAGGCCTGGAATGCACACAATGCTCTAGACGGTTTTCTGAGGAGGCCTGTAATGCACACAGTGCTTTGGACAGTTTTCTGAGGAGGCCTGCAATGCACACAGTGCTCTGGATGAACTGAAGAGGCCTGTAATGCACACAGTGCTCTGGATGGTCTGAGGAGGCCTATAAATGTTGCACAGTGCTCTGGATAGTGGTCTGAGGAGGCCTGGAATGCACACAATGCTCTAGACAGTTTTCTGAGGAGGCCTGGAATGCACACAGTGCTTTGGACAGTTTTCTGAGGAGGCCTGTAATGCACACAGTGCTCTGGATGAACTGAAGAGGCCTGTAATGCACACAGTGCTCTGGATGGTCTGAGGAGGCCTATAAATGTTGCACAGTGCTCTGGATATTGGTCTGAGGAGGCCTATAAATGTTGTACAGTGCTCTGGATAGTGGTCTGAGGAGGCCTGGAATGCACACAGTGCTCTGGATGGTCAAAGGAGGCCTATAAATGTTGCACGGTGCTCTGGATAGTGGTCTGAGGAGCCCTGTAAATGCTGCACAGTGCTCTGAGGAGGCCTGAAATGCACACAGTGCTCTGGAGGGTCAGAGGAGGCCTATAAATGCTGCACAGTGCTCTGGATATTGGTCTGAGGAGGTCTATACGTGCTGCACAGTGCTCTGGACAGTCTGAGGAGGCTCGGAATGTACACAGTGCTCTGGAGGGTCTGAGAAGGCCTATAAATGCCACACAGTGCTCTGGATAGTGGTCTGAGGAGGCCTGTAAATGCTGCAATTTCTTTACTGGAAACATGTGCAGCTGACGAAAAAATTATGACAAAAGAATTTTGGCAATGAAATTAACACTGCTTGCACAGCTGTCAAATTTTGACATGTAGCTGTGTCTGTGCAGCCACTGCATCTGCACTCCCCTCTATAGGTTGCCTGCACTCAGCATTGGTGCTGCAAACCCTGCTGCTTTGGATTTTTATATAGATATATATCTATATACACACACACACAGTATATACAATCAAGCTGGAGGTGGTAATGCAACACAGAGACTTCAGGGCTATAGCCCCTGACTAGTCATGCCACTGTTTGGCTATAGAGTATGGCAGGTGTGTCAACATATAATACAATAAAAAAACTGCTTATTTAACCATTTTGCTAGAGTTCTGCTTTAAACTGTCGGAAGGAAACCTTACTGATTCAGGAAAACATCAGTCCATACCTCGTAATGATAGTTCATGCAGGTTAGGTCACGCCAGCATTTGTCACCTCGAATTTTAATCAGACCCTGCACAACATAAAAGAGAGGAATTAAAAACAGTCAGTAAAAATACTTCTTGTAAAAAACATGGCAGATCTGTCAGGTCAGTGACATTTAGTGCCCACCGTAATACTGGATCTTATATCCCTATAAACTCTAGAAAATCTACAGGCTGCATTAAAGGGTTATTCCACCCAAAACTAAACCTTCGCCTCACTCCACGCTGCAGCTGTTAACAAGTATAGCGCCTCGCTACCAAGAACATTTATATTGTTCTTGTAGTGTTCTGGAACATAAAACGTGACAATTTAAAGGCTGTCTGTATCCCTGCGGAGTAGATTTATCAGTCTGATATTGTGTTCATATAAACAAATATAATTTTTCTGTTCCAACAGCCGTCACCTGGACAGGAAGTGGGGTAGAAAGTCTCTCAGGGGGACACAGACAAGGGTAAAACACCAATATTATTGCGATAGTGGGGGCAACTCCACTTTAATGAAAGGAATGCATTAAGGTAAAGATGTTTAGGCTTTATAATCACTTTAACCGCTTCAGCCCCAGAAGATTTTACCCCCCTCCCGACCAGAGAACTGTTTGTGATTCGGCACTGCGTCGCTTTTTTACTGACAATTGCGCGGCCGTGCGACGTTGTACCCAAACAAATAGTTTTTTAGCACTTTTCATATTATTTGGATTACTCACCATTAATGCAATTTTCCCACTGTGATTTTATTATATATTTATTAGCGCACACATTTTTCTTTTTCTTTTGACCCAAACTAATTTGACGTCCTTTTTTTTCATGGCTTTCTTTTGGTACAAAAGAGAACAGGGTGGTGGTATTTTATCACCTCTGCTGTTTTTATTTTTTGCGCCATAAACAAAAAAAGAGCGATAATATTTTTTTTTTTAACTTTCTGCTATAATAAATACCCCCCAAAAATATATAAAAAAAAATGTTTTCCTCAGTTTAGGCCGATATGTATTCTTCTACATATTAAGTGTGTCCTAGGGAGTGATTCTAACGGTGGGGGGATGGGCTACCACTGACATGACAGGGAGCAGTAATCTCTGTTATGTCACTAGGCAGAACGGGGAAATGTCTTGTTTACATAGGCATCTCCCCGTTCTGCGGCTCCGTGACACGATCGCCGGGACACCGGCGGACATCGAGTCCGCGGGTACGGTCACGCTGTACGTGGCGGGCGTGCGCCCGCTAGCCCCACCAATTAAAGGGGACGTATAGGTACGCCCATTTGCCCACCGCTGCCATTGTGCCGACGTATATCGGCATGCAGCGGTGGGCAAGTGGTTAAAACACACTGCCAATGACTACCAACAGGGTGGGTTAAATAGCATTGCTTCTGAGTACCAGTGCAGGAAGGGGAAGTTACCAGTACTGCCACTGACACCATTGCAGGGGGGCTACCATTGAGGTCACTGACACCAATGTTGGAGTTATCACTGAGGTCACTGACACCACGGTTGGGGGTTTTCATTGTGGCCACTGGCACCAATGATGACTTCCACTTCCTCTTCCGTGTACATTGCAAAAAATACAGCAGGACCACGTTTTTTGTGGGTGTTGAGGTTCATTACAGTCCACTCATTTTGAATGGGCTGCCTAATTGACGCAATACACTACAACACCCAGTGCGATTCCCCATTTCGCCCGGGTTGCACACACCTAATGCTTCCCATTAACCAAAGTACCACAACCACCCAGTGCCTAGGCCCCCTCTCTCCCTTCTCTGTCCTGTCCCTGAGCAAGTGAGTACACTAAGGGAAGGGGGACTCAAATGTAAGGGGTGCTCTGTGGACTCTGATTTAAGGGGGATCTTTGGGAACCCTGATTGAATGGGGAATGCTGAAAATTCTGATGTTAGTGGGGGCTCTGGTAAGCAGAAACCCCCTTACATCAGAGTTCCATTTTATACCAAAGTCCACAAATGAATTGGCTGCTGTGCCCGAGCAAACGTGGGGCACATGGCCCGCACTAGTGTGAATCGAGCCTTAGGAGCTGATTGGTTACCATGCACAGCTGCACCAGATTTTGCACTCTCCAGTTTTAGTAAATTAGCCCCAGTACTTTATTGAATGAAATATCATTATCCATACACCTTGCATTCTGACTAAACAACCTTCTTTAGATCTACAAACAATTACAGGGGGTCCCCGAGTTACGAACTCGTTAGGGACTGCCCGCCTGTACGGAAGTCGGAAATGTTCGTAAGTCGGCAGCGCATGTGCAGACCGTCAAATACGGAGATTTTCGGACATTTCCGATGTTCCGTCTAATGCCGTTCTGCGCATGCGCGGCAAATTACGGACATTTCCGGCATTTTCGGAGGCTCCGTATGGCCGCACATGCGCAGAACGGCCGAAAGACGGCGAAAAACAGCAGAAAATGGCGGAGGGTCCCCGCAGCGCCCCGTTCGTAAGTAGGGGTTGTTCGTAGGTCGGGCGTTCGTAAGTCGGGGACCCCCTGTATGTAGACGCGACAGCCTGGCTACATACAAATGGAGTTTGGCTTCTACTACATAGTTTTGGTAGCATTGACGGAGATACAATAGAGATTGTACACTCAGATTGCAATGTGATTGCCCAGATTAGGCATCAGATCCACTTTAATTTAGGCCACAGACTTGACAGTTTTCAGGCAACTTCAACCACTCTCGACTTTTCATCATCAATCGATTGCACGGATCAGGGCAATCTAGCACTATAGGCCCACTCCCACTATGACACCCCAATGCGTGTTGCAGAGCATGCACTTTTTTTCGACGGGCACCGCATGCTGCGCTGCATTGCACATCCTTCGGCACATGTTATTGTGACACGTAAAAAAAAAAAAATGGCAATGAATTCCAACAATGTGCGTAACACACATTAGCGCGAGCACTGCCGTACCGTCATAGTGCGATTAGGCCCTTACGTTTCTGAGATGCGTTAATACAAGCTAAAGAAGGACTGTCAACACAACCGAACATGACAAAAATCAGAAATGACTTGGGCCCTGACAGTTGTGATGTTGGAGGAAGGTTGCTGCTCGCCTGGCTGTGTCTGGCAGCGCATGTGTCTGGCAGAAGTATGTTATAAAATCTGTCTATGGAACAGATTCCTCTGCACACTAAAGACTCAGGTCTGGAAACGATAAAAGATTAATAAAGGGCAAGGCAGACACCTGAGCCAGGGGGCACCAGGGACATCTGCAGAGCACGTTCTCCGCCTCAGGCCAGGCCACTGTCTCCTGTCTGCTTTGATCAGCGCTTAAACCACTTCACTAATTAGGATCGCAATCTTTCCGATGAAGGAAGAGCTTGACTGGTCAAAAGGCCAAGGGATGATGTACATATGGATGGATACAAGACATGTCCTCACCTTCTCATCTCTCACAATTCTTCATCAGCTAAAAAGACCAGCAGAAAATATCAATGTTCTAATATCTGGGTTAGGAGAGGACATATCATAGGCTTGTATGTGGGTATTATGTGTGGGCTATGAGTAACCATTATCTCAATAATTTAACAACCCACAGTGATATAAAGCTTCATACACCTACCATTACCGTATATACTCGAGTATAAGCCGAGTTTTTCAGCACATTTTTTTTGTGCTGAAAGCGCCCCCCTCGGCTTATACTCGAGTCAAGCACTTTTCTGCAGCAGAGAATGAAATTTTCCGACCCGACTTTAGGGCCCCCTATCTCTAGAAACCTCAACCTTGGTGTGCAAACCCAGTGGAACCAACACTACAGCATATGCAAATTTGGGGTTCCTAGCACTAAGTGGCCCCGAGATACAGGGCCCCAAAGTTGGTTGGAAAATGTCATTCTCTGCTGCAGAAAAGTGCTTGACATTTTCCGACCCGACTTTGGGGCCCCGTATCTCGGGGCCACTTGGTGCTAGGAACCCCGAATTTGGTGTGCAAACCCAACACTACAACATATCCATATGGGGTTCCTAGCACCAAGTGGCCCCGAGATACGGGGCCCCAAATTCGGTCAACTGTGTCCATCTGCAGCAATGTCATTTCAGGACCCTTTGGGTCCAGAGACCCCAAATTTTGGCTGCAGCTAGGGGGCATCTAGGAACCCTTAACTACCAAGTTTGAAGTTCAAGGGACCCTTTGGCTGCAAATGGGCACAGTGAGGCTGCAAATGGGCACAGTGAGGCTGCAAATGGGCATTGTTGACCCTCTTTTCCACTTACAGTAGCTGCACATTTCTCACCCTAGGCTTATACTCGAGTTAATACGTTTTCCCAGTTTTTTGTGGTAAAATTAGGTGCCTCGGCTTATATTCGGGTCGGCCTATACTCGAGTATATACGGTAAATTGTATACCGATTAGTCATACCATTATAACCACTGACAGGTAATGTGAATGAGATTATCTCCTTACAATGGCACCTGAAAGTGAGTGGTATTTATAAGGCAGCAAGTGAACACGTTGTCCCTGAAGTGTTGAAAGCAGACAAAATAGGCAAGCGCAAGGATTTGAGACCAAATTGTAATGGCTGACTGGGCCAGAGCAACTCCAAAATGGCAGCTCTTGTGGAATGTTCCCGATCTGAGGTGGTCAGGACCGACCAAAAGTGGTCAAAGGAAGAAAAAACAGAAAACTAGGGACAGGGTCATGGGTGGCAAAGGCTCGATGCACGTGGGGATAGAAGGTTGGCCAGTGTAGTCCAATCCAATAGAAGAGATACTGGAGCTCAAATTGCTGAAAAAGTTAATATTGGTTCTGATAAAAAGGTGTCAACACACACAGTGCATCTCAGTTTGTTGTGTATGGGTCTGTGTAGATGCAGAACGTTCAGGTGCCCATGCTGAGTTGTTTTTACAAATAAATATCTGAAAAGTGTGGCATACATTTGTATTCAGCCCCCTTTACTCTGATACCCCTAACTAAAATCTAGTGAAACCGATTGCCTTCAGAAGTCACCTAATTAGTAAATAGAGTCCACCTGTGTGTAATTTAATCTCAGTATAAATACAGCTGTTCCGTGAAGCCCCCAGATGTTTGTTAGAGAACCTTAGTGAACAAACAGCATCATGAAGGCCAAGGAACACACCAGACAGGTCAGGGATAAAGTTGTGGAGAAGTTTAAAGCAGGGTTAGGTTATAAAAAAAATATCTCAAGCTTTGAACATCTCACGGAGCGGGGTTCAATCCATCATCTGAAAATGGAAAGAGTATGGCACAACTGCAAATCTACCAAGACATGGCCGTCCACCTAGACTGACAGGCCGGGCAAGGAGAGCATTAATCAGAGATGCAGCCAAGAGGCCCATGGGAACTCTGGAGGAGCTGCAGAGATCCACAGACCAGGTGGGAGAATCTGTCCACAGGACTATTAGTCATGCACTCCACAAATCTGACCTTTATGGAAGAGTGGCAAGAAGAAAGAAAGTCATAAGAAGTCCTGTTTGCAGTTTGTGAGAAGCCATGTGGGGGACACAGCAAACATGTGGAAGAAGGTGCTCTGGTCAGATGAGCCCAAAATTGAACTTTTTGGTCTAAAAGCAAAAAGCTATGTGTGGCTGAAAACTAACACTGCACATCACCCTGAACACACCATCCCCACTGTGAAACATGGTGGTGTTAGCATCATGCTGTAAGGATGCTATTCTTCAACAGGTACAGGGAAGCTGGTCAGAGTTGATGGGAAGATGGATAGAGCCAAATACAGGGCAATCTTAGAAGAAAACCTGTAATGCCGCGTACCCACGAGCGGACCCTTTTAACGGACTAGGTCCGACAGTCTTTCCGACGGAGTTCCGACAAACTTTCCGAATAAACGGACTTGGCCACACACAATCACACTAAAGTCCAACGGATTCGAACGTGATGACGTACGACTTAACTAGAATAAGGAAGTTCGTAGCCAGTAGCTGCCCTAGCGTTGTTGTTTGTCCGTCGGACTAGCATACAGACGAGCTGATTTTTCGATAGGAACTGGGTCCAGTGGAGTTCCGGCGGGAAAATTTGAAACATGTTCTATTTCTAAAAGTCTGTCGGATTTTTCGACATCAAAAATCTGATGGAGCCCACACATGATTGAATTGTCCGACGGATTCGTTCCGCTGGACCTTTGCTGCTGAAAAGTCCGGTCCTGTGTACACGGCATTAGAGTCTGCAAACGACTTGAGACTGGGATGGAGGTTCACCTTCCAGCAGGACAACGACCCTAAACATACAGCCAGAGCTACAATGGGATGGTTTAGATCAAAGCATATTCATGTGTTAGAATGGCCCAGTCAAAGTCCAGACCTAAATCCAATTGAGAATCTGTGGCAAGACTTTAAAATTGCTGCTCACAGACGCTCTCCATCCGATCTGACAGAGCTTGAGCTATTTTGCAAAGAAGAATGGGCAAAAATGTCCCTCTCTAGATGTGCAAAGCTGGTAGAGACATCCCCAAAAAGACTTATGCCGCGTACACACGGTCGGAATTTCCGGTGGAAACAGTCCGATGGGAGCTTTTCATCGGATTTTCCGACCGTGTGTATGCCCAACGGTCTTTTTCTGTCGGAATTTCCGACAGACTTTGAATTGAGAACCTGTTCTCAATTTTTCAGACGGAAAACCTTTCTATCAGATTTTCCGATCGCGTGTATGCAATTCCGACAGGCAAAATTCCGACGCATGCTCGTAAACAATTCGACGCATGCTCAGAAGCATTAAACTTCCCTTTTATAGTGCTGTCGAACGTGTTTTATGCCGCTGTGTTACTGACCGTCGGAATTTGGTGTGACCGTGTGTAGGCAACACAGCTTGAGCGGAATTCCGTTGGAAAAACCATCAGAGTTTTTTCCGACGAGAATTCCGATCGTGTGTACGCGGCATTACAGCTGTAATTGCAGTGAAAGGGGGTTCTACAAAGTATTGACTCCGGGGGGCGCCATACAAATGTACCCCACACTTTTCACATATTTATTTGTAGAAAATGTGAAAACTATTTATCATTTTCCTTCCACTTCACAATTATGTGACACTTTGTGTTGGTCTATCACATAAAATCCCAATAAAATACATTTACGTTTTTGGGTGTAATAAGACAAAATGTGGAAAATGTTAAGGGGTATGAATACTTTTTCAAGGCAATAGATTGTAAATCTCTTGAGGGCATGAGCTGATGTAAATGTACAATATGTAAAGCGCTGTGTAAATTGTTGGTGCTATAAAAATACCTGTAATAAATAAATGTAAAGCGTACTTTTTGTAAAATGATATTTCCTGGGAAGCGTTACCAGTCAACAGACTGATTTTACTAACTGTTGTTTCTCTTATTCATTTCTAGGAGAATAACAGTCGAGATACAATCCCCTCCTACAACAGATTGTTTGGCCACCAGCAGGGCTCATCAGTGAAAGACCCTTCCCATAATATTCTGGATCCCATTCTGGAGCCGAGTGCACATAATAAAGTAAAACTGGAGAACATGTCTGGGGAATCCTCATTGCCAGAACTTTAATCCTAATTGGAAATGTCTGTCCATTTGAGAAACTCTTGTTATGTGCAATCATAGCCTGTAATTATGGGCGCTGGTGACAGGCTCTTGGTGCGTTCACACGGCCAATCGTGTTGTGGCAGGAAATAAAGCGCCAAGGCGGTACTATCATTGGCGACGCGCTTCCCCCCGAACGCAGACAATTATTTACACTCCGGCTTTGCATGATCCTTTTGTAATGAGTTACAAATGTGAGGAGCCCATCAATAACGACACTACAAGTGGTACAACATGAGCCACAGTCGGAACACCCAGGGACTCCCATTAACCCGTGATGTGATGGCGAGATTTTGGAGAATCGGTTGTCTTCTAGGGGACAAGTTAATCAGACAAAGGAACGATTTGTAACATCTGGGGGCACAAGCAGTAGACATGTGCAATTCGTTTAGTTTTTTTCGTTATATTCGTTTATTCGTTATCGTACGAATGAACGAATGATTCGCTAAAAATTTTAACGAATAACGAATCGGTCGAATCGAACGAATCCGAAAACAACGAAAATCTGAAAAAAACTAATTAGAAACAACGAATGTACGAAAGAAGAAAATCCGAAAAACGAAAACAGGAACAACGAAAATCAAAATGAACGAATGAATTCGTACATTCGTAACTTTTATTTTTGTTGTTGAATTGGTAATTTTTCGTGTCCCTTACAATGGCGCTGCTTAACGTGCCTCAAATGGATTGAACGAAAAAATTCGTACATTCGTAACTTTTTTTTTTTTTTTTTCGATTCGTAATTTTCCGTGTCTCTTACAATGGTGTTGCTTAACGTGCTTCGAATGGATTGAACGAAAACATTCGTAACTTTTTTTTTTCGATTCGTAATTTTCCGTGTCTCTTAAAATGTAATAATAGCATACACATTACATAAAATTATGAATTATGCTCCGATTACGAATCTACGAATGTTACGAAAGTACGAATAAATAGGAATGCGTCCGAATTTCGAATAAACGAATGAACGAAAATTAAACTAACGAAAAAACGAATCAACGAAAAAATAACTCTTACAAAAATACGAATCGTTACGAATACGAACACCGACGACTTACGAATTTACGAATCGTTACGAATCAACGGAAACGAAAATAACGAAACAAAAAAATAAACAAATTTTTCTGCTGTGCACATGTCTAACAAGCAGTCTTAGCCGTCTACTCAAACAGATACCTTCTAACACTTGGCGTTCAACCAGAAGAATTACAGTGTGTACGAGTGCCAGGAACACCTGGTACCCTCCATGTTACCACACTAATGCTGCGTACACACGGTCGGAAATTCCGCCAGCCAAAGACCAATGAGAGTTTTTGGTCGGAAAATGCAACAGTGTGTATGCTCCATCGGACTTTTGCTGGCGGAATTCCAGCTAGCAAAAGATTGAGAGCAGGTTCTCAATTTTTCGGTCGGAAAAAGTTCCGATCGGAAATTCCGATCGTATGTACCAATTCCGACGCACAAAATTCTTACGCATGCTCGGAAACAATTCGGCGCAATGCTCGGAAGCATTGAACTTAATTTTCTCGGCTTGTCGTAGTGTTGTACGTCACCGCGTTCTTGACGGTCGAATGTTCAGAGAACTTTTGTGTGACCGTGTGTATGCAAGCCAAGCTTGAGCGGAATTCCGCCCACGGCACCCCCTGCAGGTGGAAGTGCAAAATCACGTATATATGCGTGATCCTGCGCAGGAGGGCCGCCCTGTACCAGTAAATCTGCTATAGGGCGGTCTGGAATTCATTAACCACTTCCTTTCTTTGAAGCGGAACATAATTTTTATGGCAGCAGCTAGCTGCCATAACCCCAGTATCTTCTTCTTCGGCCAGCGGTCTGATTTCCGATAAGAGTGGTCTCTGCGGCGTATTCGCCGCAAGATCACTTTTATCAGGGACGGGAGAGGCCCCCCCATCCTGCCGCGCTCCGGTGCCCTCCGCCGCCTACCGGAGCCGTCGGCAGTGGCGGAGGCGATTGGATCTTCACCCTTGCTGGGCATGGAGACGAGTGAGGGGAAGATGGCCCCAACCCGTCTCCATAACAATGCAGGGCGGAAGCGACGTCAAAACGTCACTTCCGCCCATAGTTTTTAGGGGCCGTTTTTTTTTGTATTTTTTTTTTTTAAATGACAAATTTTATTTATTTTTTTATTGCATTTTAGTGTAAATATGAGATCTGAGGTCTTTTTGACCCAAAATCTCTTATTTAAGAGGTCCTGTCATGCTTTTTTTCTATTACAAGAAATGTTTACATTCCTTGTAATAGGAGTAAAAGTGACACAATTTATATATTTTTTTAAAACAGTGTAAAAAAAAAAAATGTAAACGCGCCCGTCCCTCCGAGCTCGCGTGCAGAAGCGAACGCATACACGAGTAGCGCCTGTATATGAAAACTGTGTTCAAACCACACATGTGAGGTATCGCCGCTATCGGAAGAGCGAGAGCAATAATTCTAGCCCTAGAATAGGAATAAAAGTGACAAATTTTTTTTAAACAGTGTAAAAATAAAGAATAAAAGGTAAAATAAATAAGAAATTTATTTAATTTTTTTTAAACCTGACGAGCTCGTGTGCAGAAGCGAACGCATACGTGAGCAGGGACCGCATATGAAAACGGTGTTCAAACCACACATGGGAGGTATCGCCGCGATCGGTAGAGCGAAAGCAATAATTCTAGCCCTAGACCTCCTCTGTAACTTAAAACATGCAACCTGTAGAATTTTTTGAACGTCGCCTATGGAGATTTTTAAGGGTAAAAGTTTGTCGCCATTCCACGAGCGGGCGCAATTTTGAAGCGTGACATGTTGGGTATCAATTTACTCAGCGTAACATCTTTCGCAATATAAAATAAGTTGGGCTAACTTTACTGTTTTTTAATTAAAAAAGGTGTATTTTTTCCAAAAAAGGGCGCTTGTAAGACCGCTGCGCAAATCCGGTGTGACAAAGTATTGCAACGACCGCAATTTTTTTCTCTAGGGTGTTAGAAAAAAAACTTTTTTGGGGGGTTCTAAGTAATTTTCGAACAAAAAAAAATGTTTTTAACTTGTAAACAATCAAATCTCAAAAAGAGGCTCAGTCCTTAAGTGGTTAAGGATGTCTTTTCACTGATAAAATGTGGTGCTTTCTTGATAAATGATATTGTTCCCATATATTGTGACATCTCAGATATTTATTGATACAGATTGTAAGGTTTCCCTTTAAGCGTGGCCTGTGCTGTATATCCAGCCTTCCATACGAGAGAGCTCTATCTACCGTACATACTCGAGTATAGGCCGACCCAATATAAGCCGAGGCACCTAATTTTACCACAAAAAACTGGGAAAACGTATTGACTCCAGTATAAGCCTAGGGTGAGAAATGCGCAGCTACTGTAAGTGGAAAAGGAGGGTCAACAATGCCCATTTGCAGCCTCACTGTGCCCATTTGCATGCCTCACTGTGCCCATTTGCAGCCTCACTGTGCCCATTTGCATGCCTCAATGTGCCCATTTGCAGCCATAGGTCCCCTGAACTTCAAACTTGGTAGTTAAGGGTTCCTAGATGCCCCCTAGCTGCAGCCAAAATTTGGGGTCTCTGGACCCAAATGGTCCTGAAATAACATTGCTGCAGATGGACACAGTTGACCGATTTTGGGGACCTGTATCTCGGGGCCACCTGGTACTACGAACCCCAAATTTGGATATGTTGTAATGTTGGTTCCACTGGGTTTGCACACAATTTGGGGTTCCTAGCACCAAGTGTCCCCGAGATACGGGGCCCCAAAGTTGGGTTGGAAAATGTCAAGCACTTTTCTGCAGCAAAAAATTACATTTTCCAACCCGACTTTGCGGCCCCGTATCTCGGGGCCACTTAGTGCTAGGATCCCCAAATTTGGATATGTTGTAATGTTAGTTCCACTGGGGTTGCACGCCAAATTTCCTAGCACCAAGTGGCCCCGAGATACGGGGCCGCAAAGTCGGGTCGGAAAATGTCATTCTCTGCTGCAGAAAAGTGCTTGACTCGAGTATAAGCCGAGGGGGGCACTTTCAGCACAAAAAAATGTGCTGAAAAACTCGGCTTATACTCGAGTATATACGGTAACTTGTGTCAGCGTCTAAACTCGGCCTGCAACTCCACCATCCCGCTATTCATCAAGACAGGAAACAAATGTGACATATCATTTGCCATAATTGAAGAAAAATAAATATAGGAGGATCTGTGATAGGAAGACGAGGCTGCGTGTTCAGTGGCGGCTCCTGCCTTCTGCCCGCCCAGTATTGGTCAATCAACTCCAAATGGCGTCACTTTGCGAACCGTTTCCAAGAACTAGTCCAGAGGATGCCATTTCTACATAAATCACAAGTCAGCGAGATGAATGAAGGCCCGGCTAATTGGCTCGGGGTTAATTGCAAAGCCATTGCTGCAGAAGAACAGCTGTTTTGGTACAGTAAGTCAGTCCAAATTGCTCGGGTATGGCGTCAGCCATTAACAATAAACACAGCTTCTCCCTCCACCCTGGGGACGTCGCGTGGATGTGTTTATGGAACGCTGGATACTTGTATGTGCCGCCGAGCGAGGGGGGGGGGGATGGGGGAGCAGATACATGGCTAGGCGAACAAAATAAAATAAAAAAAACGCTGCTTTTGAAGTGTCGCGTTTTATTACAATTGTCTAAGGAAATTTTATTACGGTTCGTTAGGCAGGCAAAAACAATAGGTGACTCAGCTTTCCCCGAGTGAGGATGTAATCCAACGTAATCCTTTGTGATAACAAACTGTGCTGAAGTACAGCGCCTTCCAAAAGTATTCATACCCCTTGAAATGTTCCACATTTTATTACAACTAAAAACGTAAATCTATTTTATTGTGATTTTATGTGATAGAACAACACAAAGTGTCACATAATTGTGAAGTGGAAGGATAATGATAAATGGTTTTCAATTTTTTTTTACAAATAAATATCTGAAAAGTGTGGCGTGCATTTGTGTTCAGCCCCCTTTACTCCGATACCCCTCAACAAAAATCTAGTGGAACCAATTGCCTTCAGAAGTCACCTAATTAGTAAATTGAGTCCACTTGTGTGTAATTTAATCTCAGTATAAATACAGCTGTTCTGTGAAGCCCTCAGAGGTTTGTTAGAGAACCTTAGTGAACAAACAGCATCACGAAGGCCAAGGAACACACCAGACAGGTCAGGGATAAAGTTGTGGAGAGGTTTAAACCAGGGTTAGGTTATAAAAAAAATATCCCAAGCTTTGAACATCTCACAGAGCACTGTTCAATCCATCATCCGAAAATGGAAAGAGTATGGTACAACTACAAACCTACCAAGACATGGCCGTCCACCTAAACTGACAGGCCGGGCAAGGAGAGCATTAATCAGAGAAGCAGCCAAGAGGCCCATGGGAACTCTGGAGGAGCTGCAAAGATCCACAGCTCAGGTGGGAGAATCTGTCCACAGGACAACTAATAGTCGTGCTCTCCACAAATCTGGGCTTTATGGAAGAGTGGCAAGAAGAAAGTAATTGTTGAAAAAAAGCCATAAGAAGTCCCATTTGCAGTTTGCGAGAAGCCACGTGGGGGACACATTGCAAACATGCGGAAGAAGGTGCTCTGGTCAGATGAGACCAAAATGTAACTTTTTGGCCTAAAAGCAAAACACTATGTGTGGCGGAAAACTGACACTGCACATCACCCTGAACACACCATCCCCACTGTGAAACATGGTGGTGGCAGCATCATGTTGTGGGGATGCTTTTCTTCAGCAGGGACAGGGAAGTTGGTCATTGTTGATGGGAAGATGGATGGAACCAAATACAGGGCAATCTTAGAAGAAAACTTGTTAGAGTCTGCAAAAGACTTGAGACTGGGGCGGAGCTTCACCTTCCAGCAGGACAACGACCCTAAACATACAGCCAGAGCTACAATGGAATGGTTTAGATCAGGAATATGCAATTAGCGGACCTCCAACTGTTGCAAAACTACAAGTCCCATGATGCCTCTGCCTCTGGGTGTCATGCTTGTGGTTGTCAGAGTCTTGCTATGCCTTCTGCAACAGCTGGAGGTCCGCTAATTGCATATCCCTGGTTTAGATCAAAGCATATTCATGTGTTAGAATGGGCCAGTCAAAGTCCAGTCCTAAACCCAATTGAGAATCTGTGGCAAGACTTGAAAATTGCTGTTCACAGACGCTCTCCATCCAATCTGACAGAGCTTGAGCTATTTTGCAAAGAAGAATGGGCAAAAATGTCACTCTCTAGATGTGCAAAGCTGGTAGAGACATCCCCAAAAAGACTTGCAGCTGTAATTGCAGTGAAAGGGGGTTCTACAAAGTATTGACTCAGGGGGGCGCCATACAAATGTACCCCACACTTTTCACATATTTATTTGTAGAAAGTTTTGAAAATCATTTATCTTTTTCTTTCCACTTCACAATTATGTGCCACTTTGTGTTGGTCTATCACATAAAATCCCAATAAAATACATTTAAGTTTTTGGCTGTAACATGACAAAATGTGGAAAATCTCAAGGGGTATGAATACTTTTTCTACTGAACATACTGTATATGTTTAAACAAAAGGCCACTCCACCCAAAAGCGATATTTCAGTTTTGTTCCTAAAATTTACTTGTATTTCTCAGGGAAACAATAAAGAGATTTCTACTCTCCATCTTCTAGATCTTCACAATGGCCGCAGCAATTATGAGGCAGTCCCCTGTTGGACTGTTGGATTATAGTTAATTTACATGACATGAAAAGGAAAAACAAATGAGGTGCCTCGAACATCCCTGTTTTACCAGCTGGAGTGAGAATATATAGTGGGCATAGAAAAAAAACTAGAAAGACGGGGAGCGGGGGAGACCCCATGAGCTTGCGCGCAGAAGCGAACGCATACGTAAGTCCCGCCCACACATGAAAACGGTGTTCAAACCACACATGTGAGATATCACCGCGAACGTTAGAGTGAGAGCAATAATTCTAGCCCTAGACCTCCTCTGTGACTCAAAACATGTAACCAGTAAAAAAAAAAATTAAAGCGTCGCCTATGGAGATTTTTAAGTACCGAAGTTTTGGCGCCATTCGATCGTGTGCAATTTTGAAGCGTGACATGTTAGGTATCTATTTACTCAGCGTAACTTCATCTTTCACATTATGCAAAAGAATTGGGCGAAATTTAATGTTTTGTTTTTTGTTAAAGCATGAAACTCTTGAAAAATTGCTGCGCAAATATCGTGCAAGATAAAAAGTTGCAACAACCGCCATTGTATTCTCTAGGGTCTTTGCCAAAAAAACATATATACCGTATATACTCGAGCATAAGCCGAGTTTTTCAGCACATTTTTTTGTGCTGAAAGTGCCCCCCTCGGCTTATACTGGAGTCAAGCACTTTTCTGCAGCAGAAAATGACATTTTCCGACCCCAATTTGGGACCCCGTATCTTGGGGCCACTTGGTGCTAGGAACCCCAAACTTAGTATGCCAACCCAGTGGACCTAACACTACAACATATCCAATAGTGTTCCTAGCACTAAATGGCCCGAGATACGGAAAATGTCATTCTCTGCTGCAGAAAAGTGCTTGACATTTTCCGACCCGACTTTGGGGCCCCGTATCTCGGCGTCCCTTGGTGCTGGAACTAGCACTACAACATATCCAATGATGGGGTTCCTAGCACCACGTGACCTCGAGATACAGGGCCCCAAAGTCGGTCAACTGTGTCCATCTACAGCAATGTTATTTCGGGACCCTTTGGCTGCAGCTAGGGGGCATTTAGGAACCTTTAACTACCAAGTTTGAAGTTTGGGGGACCTATGGCTGCAAATGGGCATTGTTAACCCTCTTTTCCACTTACAGTAGCTGCGCATTTCTCACCCTAGGCTTATACTCGAGTCAATACGTTTTCCCAGTTGTTTGAGGTAAAATTAGGTGCCTCGGCTTATATTCGGGTCGGCTTATACTTGAGTATATACAGTAAAGTTTGGGGTTCTATGTAATTTTCTAGCAAAAAAATTATGAAATTTACGTGTAGGAGAGAAATGTCAGAATTGGCCTGGATGGGAAGTGGTAGCTTCTATAGGTCATCCTATAACCGAGTTGACCGAGAATAATTGCCCTGGGATTGTTGCCCTCACTCCGGTAAGCATGGCAATATGTAAATGTGTATTGCAAGCAATGTTTTTGTACATAGGCACCCCTGACTAATGCGTTTCTATTAGTGTGTGCACATGGGGGTTTTAAGAGGTTCAAAGGGTGGGAGTGGATTTATGCTTAGATTGGTTGTGACTTGCCTTCCACTTCAAGATTTGTAGGTCCAGTTTATTTTTATTTGCCAAAGTGAGAGTCACAGGAGTAGCCAACATTGTAAAGAGCTGTGTAAACTGTTGGCGCTATATAAATCCTGTATAATAATAATAACTGTCACACTCTGGGTTGCCCATGATATCCATTTCTCCTCATTGCCCGTGCTACACTGGAAATATTGGCTGACCCGACAGACATCTTGAGGAACCGGGTCATCTAATGTGTATGGATGGCTCAGACTGATCCACCTGAGAACAGATCAGCACCGCCTGGCTTGCAGGTCAATCGTTACGGAGCTGACATGGCGTCACAGACGTTAGTCGCTTTAAGCCTTTACAGGCCCGTGCAGGTTTATCCATTGTTTTTTCTAGATAAGAGAATCGCAGTACAGCCTCTGGACCGGGGAGGTTTATTGGCTGGCATGGCCTGGTTGCTGAGTGACTGTATTACAATCAACACACTTGTCACCGTCTCCCATGGCAGAAAGCAACCCGTGTGACTTCATTTATTAATCATTATTCAGCCTTGGTAGCTATAGGATAAGGGGGGGGGTGACCAGGTGAAGGCCCATAACAATAGAATGCCTCAGTGGTTTGATCTATATGCATGAATTAAATGGTTGTGATGAAATCACAATTATAATAATGCTTTAAAAATAATCCTGGAATGGGGCTCCGTGAGTCGGGTCGCGGGTCTCGCAGACTCGATTTCCGCGGGGATACCTGCGATCGTCTCACGAAGCGGAAGAACGGGGAGATACTAATGTAAACAAGCATCTCCCCATTCTGCCTAATGACAGTGTCACTGATCACAGCTCCCTGTGATCGAGAGCTATGATCAGTGACGTGTCACAGCTAGCCCACCCCCCCTACAGTTAGAAACACTCCCCAGGACACACTTAACCCCTACAGCGCCACCTAGTGTTAATCCCTTCACTGCCAGTCACATCTACACAGTAATCAGTGCAATTTTAATCGCACTGATCGCTGTATAAATGTGAATGGTCCCAAAACCGCGCCAAAATTTTCCGACGTGTCCGCCATAATGTCGCAGTCACAATAAAAATCGCTGATAGCCGCCATTACTGATAAAAAAAAAATATTAATAAAAATGCCATAAAACTATCCCCTATTTTGTAGATGCTATAACTTTTGCGCAAACCAATCAATAAATGCTTATTGCGATTTTTTTATTACCAAAAATATGTAGAAGAATAAGTATCGGCCTAAACTGAGGAAAAATTTTTTTTTTTATATATATATTTTTGGGGGATATATATTATAGCAGAAAGCAAAAAATAATGTGTTTTTTTTTCAAAATTTACGCTCTTTTTTTGTTTATAGCGCAAAAAATAAAAAAAAAACGCAGAGGTGATCAAATACCACCGAAAGAAAGCTCTATTTGTGGGGGAAAAAAAAGACTTCAATTTTTATCGGGAGCGACGTTGCACAACCGCGCAATTGTCAGTTAAAGCGACGCAGTGCTGAATCGCAAAAAGTGCTCTGGTCTTTGGCAAGCAAAATGGTCCGGGTCTTAAGTGGTTAACATCTTGCATTCTTCTGTAGAATGGCATTCAGGTTGGAAGAGGAACGGGAAGCATTACAATCTAACGAGGTGTACTACACCCACATGTGCCTACAAGAAACACACCTACAGGAGGAGAGAGCAGAAGGATGACTCCTAAAGGGACCGGACTAATTTCGATCCATGGCTAGTTGTACAGAAGTCGATCCAACATAATATAATCAATAGTGCCGCTCACTAAATATACAGCGGGTAAAATAAGTATTCAAAGCGTCACCATTTTTCTAGGTAAATATATTTCTAAAGGTGATATTGACATGAGAATTTCACCACAATCCATACATACAAAAACCAAAACAAATAAGTTCAGAAATTAAGTTATGTGTAATAAAATGGAATGACAAAAGGAAAAAGTACTGAACACATGAAGAAAGGGAGGTGCAAAAAGGCATGGAAAGCCAAGACACCAGCTGAAATCTATCAGTAATTAGAAAGCAATCCTGCCCCTTGTCAGTGCAAATTATTATTAGTTGGTTCAGTCTCAACTGATGGCCTATACAAAAGGTGTCTCATTACCAAGGTGTCACACAAGAAACATCTCATGATGGGCAAAAGCAAAGAGCTCTCTCAAGACCTTCACAAACTTATTGTTGCAAAACATACTGATGGCATTAGTTGCAGAAGGATTTCTAAACATCTGAATTCTCTGGTGAGCACCGTTGGGACCATAATCTGGAAGTGGAAAGAACATCATTTGACCATAAACCGGCCACGACCAGGTGCTCCTCACAAGATTTTTGAGTGAGTGAAAAGAATTATCAGAAGAGTTGTCCAAGAGCCAAGGGCGACTTGTGGGGACGTGTGGGGAGCTTCTGAAATACCTGGAATACCTAGAAGAAAACAATAAGTAATGCACCCATCCACCATGGCCTGTACGCACGCTCACCACGCAAGACTCCATTGCTGAAGAAAAAGCATGCTGAAGCTTGTTTAAAGTTTGATGCACAACATTTAGACAAGCCTGTGAAATACTGGGAGAGTATAGTCTGGTCAGATGAGACCAAAATTGAACTCTTTGGATGCCACAATACACACGCTTGGAGGTCAAATCACCCCAAAAACACCCCCATACCAACAGTGAAGTGTGGAGGTGGGAACATCATGGGGTGATTTTTCAGCTACGGTACTGACAAACTTCATATCATTGAAGGATGAATGGAAAAATGTACCAAGACATTCTTGATAAAAATCTGCTGCCATCTACCAGGATGATGAAGAAGAAACGAGGGCGGACATTTCAGCAACACAATGATCCCACACACAAAGCCAAGGAAACTCTCAACTGGTTTCAAAGAAAGAAAATAAAGCTGCTAGAATGGCCCAGCCAATCACCTGACTTGAATCCAATAGAAAATCAATGGGAAGAACTAAAGATCAGAGTTCATAGAAGAGGCCCACAGAACCTTCAAGATTTGAAGACTGTGTGGAGGAATGGGCCAAAATCACACCTGAGCAACGCATGCAACTGGTTTCTCCATACAGGAGGCGTCTTGAAGATGTCATTACCAGCAAAGGAGTTTGTATAAAATATTAAACACATTTCAGTTAGCGTCTTCAATAATTTTTCCCTATGTCATTCCATTTTATTACACATGGATTGCATGGGATGTTACCGACATGTGGTGAAAATTTCATGTCAATAGCACCTTTAGAAATATATTTACCTAGAAAAATAAAGACGTGTTCAATACTTATTTTACCCGCTGTATAATCAATGTAAATATAACCAACCTATAGGAATAGCCTGCAAAAAATGGTGGGCTGCAGACTTCCAGTTTTGCTGCGTGACGTCATAAGCTTCTCCCAACGCATTGCTTCACAAAGTTAGAAGGGAACCCCCTGAGGAAGTCACGTAGCTCTGCGATGTAACGCCGCTAAACTGGAAGTCTACGGGCCGCCATTTTCTGCGAGCCTTCCCTATACACTTGTTTGTATCCTGATATGCACCAATCACAGTGCATTGTAAAATTTCCCAAACTCTCATTGGGGGATCTTGGAGGATGGAGATGGACTGAAGTATACCCGCAGGAAATGAAGGTTAACATCATTCCTGGTACACCAAACCTGACTTATGCCGCGTACACACGATCGGAATTTCCGCCAGCAAAAGTCCGATGAAAGCTTTTGGTCGGAAAATGCCACTGTGTGTATGCTCCATCGGACTTTTGCTGGCGGAATGCCAGCCAGCAAAAGATTGAGAGCAGGTTCTCAATTTTTCGGTCGGATAAAGTTTTGAACGGAAATTCCGATCGTCTGTACCAATTCCAAAAATTCTTACGCATGCTCGGAAACAATTCGACGCATGCTCGGAAGCATTGAACTTCCTTTTCTCGGCTCGTCGTAGTGTTGTACGTCACCGCGTTCTTGACGGTCGAAAGTTCAGCAAACTTTTGTGTGATCGTGTGTATGCAAGCCAAGCTTGAGTGGAATTCCGTCGGAAAAACCATCCAAGATTTTTCCGACAGAAAATCCGCTCGTGTGTACGGGGCATTAGAGAGAAAGCGCATTTCACTTGATGATTATGAGGTCTAACTAGAAGGTGGGAGCATTGTCACATTGGTGATGGGTACTGTACATTTAAGAGTTAAAGTGATGCACATTCATATTAAGTATACAGTACTTCCAGCACACGTGGATGGAAAATAATAAGGGACACACTTTTATTTATTTATTTTATTTGTTGAAAAAAAGTAATTGGGTGCATAAGATTATATGATCTGTGTTATGTAAGTAGATGTTGAGAGCCCTTTTTATTTGAATTGAGATCTGCACTGATGTTGAAGATATAAGGTTTGCTAGATTTACATTTAGTATATATTTACTACGTGGCACTATTGAATATCTTGTATTAGGTTAGTCACATGTGGCAACACATTGCAGGGGGTCTTGATTTAAATTTACGAAGGTCCAGTCGGTAAAATGTTCTTTTGTCAGATGTCCGAATCTCATGTTTGCACTAGAACACATCACTGCCCCCCCACATCAGTGTCTTCAGCCTACCCGTCACATCATGGCCTCCATTTCAGTGCATCCGGAAATAATTCACAGCGCTTCACTTTTTCCACATTTTGTTGTTACAGCCTTATTCCCAAATAGATTAGATTCATTATTTTCCTCAAAATTCTACAAACAATACCCCATAATGAGAACGTTAAAGAAGTTTGTTTAAAATCTTAGCAAATTTATTTAAAAAAAATGTAAAAATAAAAAACGAACAAAAATCCCACGTACATAAGTATTCACAGCCTTTGCCATGAAACTCAAAATTGAGCTCAGGTGCTTCCTGTTCCCACTGATCATCCTCGAGATGTTTCTACAACTTGATTGGAGTCCTCCTGTGGTAAATTCAGTTGATTGGACAAGATTTGGAAAGGCACACACCTGTCTGTATAAGGCCCCACAGTTAACAGTGCATATCAGAGCACAAACCAAGCCATGAAGTCCGAAGAATTGTCTGTAGACCTCCGAGACAGGATTGTATGGAGGCACAGATCTGGGGAAGGTACAGAAAAATGTCTGCAGGATTGAAGGTCCCAATGAGCACAGTGGCCTCCATCATCTGTAAATGGAAGAAGCTTGAAACCACCAGGACTTTTCCTAGAGCGGGCCACCCGGCCAAACTGAGTGATGGGAGGAGAAGAGCCTTAGTCAGGGAGGTGACCAGGAATCCGATGGTCACTCTGGCAGAGCTCCAGTGTTTCTCTGTGAAGAGAGGAGAACCTTCCAGAAGAACAACCTTCTCTGCGGCACTCCACCAATCAGGACTGTATAGTAGAGTGGCCCGATGGAAGCCACTCCTCAGTAAAAGGCACATGACAGCCCACCTGGAGTTTGCCAAAAGGCACCTGAAGGACTCTCAGACCATGAGAAATAAAATTCTCTGGTCTGGTGAAACAGAGATTGAACTCTTCGGCCTGAATGGCAAGCGTCATGTTTGGAGGAAACCAGGCACCGCTCATCACCTGGCCAATACCATCCCTACAGTGAAGCATGGTGGTGGCAGCATCATGCTGTGGGGATGTTTTTCAGCGACAGGAACTGGGAGATTAGTCAGGATCGAGGGAACGATGAGCAGCAATGTTCAGAGACATCCTTGATGAAAACCTGCTCCAGAGAGCTGTGGATCTCAGACTGGGGCGAAGGTTCATCTTCCAACAAGACAACGACCCTAAGCACACAGCCAAGATAACAAAGGAGTGGCTGCGGGACAACTCTGTGAATGTCCTTGAGTGGCCCAGCCAGAGCCTAGACTTGAACTTGATTGAACATCTCTGGAGAGATCTGAAAATGTCTGTGCACCGACACTCCCCATCCAACCTGATGGAGCTCGAGAGGTCCTGCAAAGAAGAACGGGAGAAACTGCCCGAAAATAGGAGTGCCAACCTTGTAGCCTCATACTCAAAGACTTGAAGCTGTAAATGGTGCCAAAGGGGCTTCAACAACGTATTGAGCAAAGGCTGTGAATACTTATGTACATGGGATTTTTATTTTTTTATAAATTTGCAAAGACTTCAAACAAACTTCTTTCACGTTGTCATTATCGGGTATTGTTTGTAGACTTTTGAAGAAAATAATGAATTAAATCCATTTTGGAAAAAGCCTACATCATAACAAAATGTGGAAAAAGTGAAGCGCTGTGAATATTCTCCGGATGCACTGTATCTGCCAACACTGATCAGTGTGTTCAGATGGCGGGGTAATTATTCTTTACCCTAATTGAGAGAATGCAATTAAGGGAAAAAAATATTTGCCTTTAGAACCACTTTAACTGCCTTGCGACCTCCGGCTGTCAATTGATGGCCAGGCGGCGCAGCTCTCAGGGCTGGAGGGCATCATATGACGTCCTCCCCTTCCAGGCCCTCCAGGGAGCGCACCCGCCGTGTCACTGGGCACCCGATGCACGTGCCCATCGGCTGCAATGTCCGCCGGGAACCCGCGATTGCCCGGTAACACAGCAGGACCGCGGATCTGTGTATGTAAACACACAGATCCACGGTCCTGTCAGAGGAGAGGAGACTGATGGTGTGTTCTCAGTACAGAGAAACACTGATCGGTCTCCTCCCCTTGTGAATCCCCTCCCCCTACAGTTAGAATCACTCCCAGGGAACATATTAACCCCTTCAGCGCCCCCTAGTGTTAACCCCTTCCCTGCCAGTCACATTTATACAGTAATCAGTGCATTTTTATAGCACGGATCGCTGTATAAGTGTCAATGGTCCCAAAAATGTGTCAAAAGTGTCCGATATGTCCGCCGCAATATCGCAATCACGATAAAAATCGCAGATCGCCGCCATTACTAGTAAAAAAAAAATAATAATAATAAAAAGTCTATAAATCTATCCTCTATTTTGTAGACGCTATAACTTTTACGCAAACCAATCAATATACGCTTATTGCGATTTTTTTTACCAAAAATATGTAGAAAAATACGTATCGGCCTAAACTGAGGAAAAAAAATGTTTTATATATATTTTTTAGGGATATTTAGTATAGCAAAAAGTAAAAAATATTGTTTTTTTTTTTTTTTTTATTGTCACTCTTTTTTTGTTTATAGCGCAAAAAATAAAAACCGCAGAGGTGATCAAATACCACCAAAAGAAAGCTCTACAGGGGGTCCCGGGTTACGAACCCGTTAGGGACTGTCCTCCTGTTTGTAAATCGTAAAAGTTTCGTAAGTCGGCCGCGCATGCGCAGACCGACAATTACGGACATTTCCGATGTTCCGTCGAATGCCGCTCTGCGCATGCGCGGCAAATTACAGACATTTCTGATGTTTGCCGTCATTTTCTGAGGCTCCGTCTGGCCGCGCATGCGCAGAACGGCCGAGGATCCGCGGAAAATGGCAGAGGGTGCCTGCAGCGCCCGGTTTGAAGGTCGGGCGTTCGTAAGTCGGGGACCCCCTGTATTTGTGGGGACAAAATTATAACAATTTCATCTGGGTACAGTATTGTATGACCGCACAATTGTCATTCAAAATGTGACAGCGCTGAAAGCTGAAAAATGGCCTGGGCAGGAAGGGGGTGAAAATGCCCTGTATTGAGGTGGTTAAGTGTTTGGAATCCTTTACATTGTGCTTCTAATCAATCAGAGAGCAGAACTCAAATCTTCTCCCAGAGACAATACAAAACGTGAGCCGTGCTGGTAAGAATGGCAGTGCCAGGCACTTCTAATAGTGTAATAAGGAGGTCTGAGCCTGCAGGTAATCAGTGAAGTGTGTGTAATATCATTGATACAGAATACATGGCACAGCGGGCACTGTGGAGTAATGCTGCTGATCCTATCTCACTCTACAAGATGACAAGAGAAGCTTAAAAAAGCTGCCAAGAGGCTCTTGTATGTTCTGGCTGCAGTGAAAGCGTGAGATAGGGGACACTATCTGGCCACCTGGTAATAGTGAGAATCAAGCCACCCCCTCCTATACTCCACCAATCACCCCCTCCTATAATCCACCAATCACCCCCTCCTATACTCCACCAATAGCCCAGCACCTCGGGACCCAGCCTTGCGACAGAACAGGAAATGTGGTAAGAAGGTCTGTGTTGCTCGGGTGACTTGCTTCAAAACAGAATTACAAGTATGTAAACAGTCTTTTCTGACAAAGGTTTAGCTACTCTGCTCAGCCCGTCTTGTGATCTCGGGGTCCCCTGCCAAACAGTATAGCCAGCTCAGTAACCTCACTATCTTCCACTGATCGCAGCCCCAACCCGCTGTCTGGACTCTTCTCTCTACTGTGGTCAGCAAACGCAGTATAGTTTGACTGGCTCACAGCACATCCCCTCCATCTCCCAGTCTGATCTCTGCTGTGCTGAAGACTACATTGAGGTTATAAAAGGTTGAATTTAGTTGAATGTTATCAGTTTGTACGTTTTTGTTGAACACAAAACTCCCACACTACTGTTGTGAACCTTTTAAAACCCATGTGTTCTCTGTAATCTTTTATGCAGAAACAGGACTGCTGTAAAGATGTATCAGAATGGTGAACAGTAACCTGGAAATTACCTCCTCTGGGCACTATCAGGGCTAACCAATGGAAAATGATTGTCAGCTGCTAAATCCCAGGACTCAGCAGTGGCATCTCTAGGGTTGGTGTCACCTGGTGCAGTAAAACATGGTGGATAGAGGGGGGAGTGAGATAGAGGGGACATAAAGAGAGGGGGGCAGAGAGAGAGAGAGAGGGGGGGGCAGAGAGAGAGAGAGGGGGGGCAGAGAGAGAGAGAGAGAGAGGGGGCAGGGAGAGAGAGAGAGGGGGGCAGGGAGAGAGAGAGGGGGGCAGGGAGAGAGAGGGGGGGCAGGGAGAGAGAGGGGGGGGCAGGGAGAGAGAGGGGGGGCAGGAAGAGAGAGAGGGGGGGCATAGAGTTGCCACCTCATCCCTTTAAACCCGAACACATATGAATTACACAGGTTCTGAGGCTAATTAAATGCAGATAAGGCAACAAGTGAGTTTAATTACCACCTTAATCAGCCACAGAACCTGTGTAATTAATATGTGTTCAGGTTTAAAGGGATGAAGTGGCAACTCTAGGGGGGCAGGAAGAGAGAGAGGGGGGCAGGAAGAGAGAGAGAAGGGACAGGAAGAGAGAGGGGGCAGGAAGAGAGAGTGTGGGGCAGGAAGAGAGAGTGTGGGGCAGGAAGAGAGAGTGTGGGGCAGGAAGAGAGAGTGGGGGGGCAGGAAGAGAGAGTTTGGCAGGGAGAGAGTGCTGACTTAGCAGCTCAGTTTAACCTGCTACCCTCTTCTAGGAATAACTCAGTAGATTATCTTCTTCTGCTCTCCCTGCCAGCAGTGACTTGACAACTCCCCCTGCTTTCCTCTCAAAGCAGTTTCTCCCCACTCAGGGCAGTGTCTCAGCAGCTCAGCTCACCCTGCTTCCTACTCAGGGCAGTTACTCAGTTGCTCAGCTCCCTCTGCTCCCCACTCAGGGCAGTGTCTCAGCAGCTCAGCTCACCCTGCTCCCCACTCAGGGCAGTGTCTCAGCAGCTCAGATCACCCTGCTCCCCACTCAGGGCAGTGTCTCAGCAGCTCAGATCACCCTGCTCCCCACTCAGGGCAGTGTCTAGGCAGCTCAGCTCACCCTGCTCCCCACTCAGGGCAGTGTCTCAGCAGCTCAGCTCACCCTGCTCCCCACTCAGGGCAGTGTCTCAGCAGCTCAGCTCACCCTGCTCCCCACTCAGGGCAGTGTCTCAGCAGCTCAGCTCACCCTGCTCCCCACTCAGGGCAGTGTCTCAGCAGCTCAGCTCACCCTGCTCCCCACTCAGGGCAGTGTCTCAGCAGCTCAGATCACCCTGCTCCCCACTCAGGGCAGTGTCTCAGCAGCTCAGCTCACCCTGCTCCCCACTCAGGGCAGTGTCTCAGCAGCTCAGATCACCCTGCTCCCCACTCAGGGCAGTGTCTCAGAAGCTCAGCTCACCCTGCTCCCCACTCAGGGCAGTGTCTCAGCAGCTCAGCTCACCCTGCTCCCCACTCAGGGCAGTGTCTCAGCAGCTCAGCTCACCCTGCTCCCCACTCAGGGCAGTGTCTCAGCAGCTCAGATCACCCTGCTCCCCACTCAGGGCAGTGTCTCAGCAGCTCAGCTCACCCTGCTCCCCACTCAGGGCAGTGTCTCAGCAGCTCAGCTCACCCTGCTCCCCACTCAGGGCAGTGTCTCAGCAGCTCAGCTCACCCTGCTCCCCACTCAGGGCAGTGTCTCAGCAGTTCAGATCACCCTACTCCCCACTCAGGGCAGTGACTCTGCTAAGAGAACAACTTCAGTGCTCCTGTCGTGAACTTTGAAGATAAACTGCTCCACAGTGCCTGCAGCTACAGACATCGGTAAGAACATGTTTCAATGCTTGTTGAGAAGCTTGTTTTCACATCCATACTGTGTGTATAGATAAGTTTAACTAGGCATACTGGAAGAGAAAGTTAAAGTGGTTGTATACCCTCATTTTTAACTATAATAAGGCTTACCGGAGGGTAAAATTAATATCTTCTAAACCTGTACGGTTTAGAAGATATTCACTTTGCATGAAGCCGCTGACGTCAGCGGCGCATGCACTGTGAATGCCCGGCTGAAAGTCAGGCAGACGCTGCCGGACCTTGCCGGAAGGAAGACTCCCACGCGCATATGCATGCGGGAGTGACGTCATCGTGGCTCTGGCCACTCACCGTGCCGGAGCCCCGAACCCGGAAGCAACATCAAGGGCAAAATGTCAGCTCCCTCAGCGTGGACCGGGCTGCGATACGTGGACTTCGTTCTAAGATAAGTATATCATAATGAGCTAGTATGCAGTATTTTTTTTTTTTTTTTTAACATGTGCGGGTATACAACCACTTTAAGGCTGGAAACTGCTATTATAACAGCATTCACCAGCAGTGCAAAATAGAGGACTGTACTATAAAGTCTACAGACCTACAAGTTCTACAAAGTGTCCTCTTTCCTAAAGTACATGGAAACCCTTTATACTGCAAACGATACCATTAATTCTCTGAGATTAAGCAACGTTATAGGATAGTAACACAAAAAACCCTTCAGTAAAATACCTGATTTTATCATTTTTAGATGCGGTCACATTACCACTAAGCCCCTCATAATGCCCTCAATATGTGGCCAGTAGGCAGGGACTAAATACGCATTGGCATCACACCAGGAAGCCTTCTCCTCCTGTGGTCATCTGTAGTAAAGCTAGGAGAAGAGAAAGTTTTCATGTTGGCAAGCATTAGGTGTTGTCTGCATTTTTCCATCTACATTAAAATGGTTATTGACCCACAGGGTTAATTTGCATTATCCCCTCGGCTGATTCATATAATGTGCCCTGTGACTGTGCTTTATAAAATAAAATGCAGCTATAAACCTGTTTACAGAGCGCAGATGGGCGCACACGTGACCCACTGGCTCTCTCCTCTCTCGGCCTGACAACTGCAGCGGCCGGGGCTGAGCATCCCCCGCTGACGTCAGTCAGGAGAGGAGGAGGAGAGAGGCAGCCCCGCCCGCTGCAGCTGTCATGCGAGAGAGGTGAGAGGTGGTGGGTCACATGAGCGCCGATATGCACTCTGCATTTTTTTAATAAAGCACAGTCACAGGGGGACTTTACATGAATTAACCCAGAGGAGACTATAAATTTAACCCTAATTTGAGCAGCAGGAGGGGAGGGGACAGGCACAGAGGAGAGACAGACAGCGAATGACCGACGCAACTAAACTGACCACTGTGTCAGGGCTCAGCAGCCATGATATACCGTGGTCAGTTTACATAGGGGAGGGCAGAACCAGGCAGGATCAGCCAGGTATTTCAGGTGATAGAAGGGGCCAAATCACACAGCACAAGCACCGTGCTGTATAACATGCTTTAAAGCAGTGGTTTTCAACCCTGTCCTCAAGTACCCCCAACAGGCCACGTTTGCAGGTTTTCCTTTATCTTGCACAGGTGCCTTAAATCAGAGTCAATGGCTTGGTATTTTGGAAAGCTATTTTAATCAAAGAGAAATTCCCAAAACATGGCCTGTTGGAGGTATTTGGAAACCACTGCTTTAAAGGAACAGGATCTTTATTTTTATTTTTTAGGTTAACAAATGCTTTAATTACAGTAGTGGCCAGTACATTTTGTTGCCCCTCTGCTGGAAATTCATTAAACAACAAGGAACGGGTAGAATCAATTGGTAATGTGTGAATGCAAATGCAAGGAAAATAAACAGCTAGTATCATTGAACATAAGTTGTACTGTCCTTGTGATTTTTTGTTGATTTGTTGATTTTTATATTTACCTGGGGATACATTTTAAGCTACACAGTGCAGAAGGGGATGTATGGAACATAAGCTGGAAGTCCCCCTTAATCATGCAGATGCCCCTCTATCAGGAGGGCACACAAAGGCTGAGGCCTGGCCCCTTCCGTTGCTGAGCTGTTCTCATGAACATTTTCAAATAACTTTTTAAAGAATGAAAAAAAAAAAAGTTCTCCAGAGAGGAACCGAAATTGAATAAAGAACAGGAAACAGGTGCCCTAAATGGATTAGGACCTTGACCTTTCACCCCCGAAGACCGCAAAACTCCATTCTAACCCAATTTATGAAAGCTCTGCTGATCAGCCTCTGGCGGCAAGATTCCCATCACAGGGGACGGTAATGCTGTCTTCAGAATAATTCCCTTCAAAACCTGGTCTACATTATTGGTGAGATGGTCCACATTCCCAGGGGGCTCCGTCTGGCTGCACTTCTAACCTTTGGGCCAACGGCAATTAATTCTATCTATATCCCTGTGCATAACACACCTGTAGTCTAAATTACTAGAAAAAAAGGGAAAACCTGACATGGGGTTCTTGGGTTCAGTTCCCACAAGAGGTAATGCATGCCGACTTAATGTTTTCCCTATGGTGGGATTCATCCAAGAGTTTCTCTAAAATACCCTGGTAGATTAAATGTTATCTACAGTACACACTGCCATTGATATGTGTACAGTGTAGGTCTAAGACCCCTTTCACACTGCCATTGATATGTGTACAGTGTAGGTCTAAGACCCCTTTCACACTGCCATTGATATGTGTACAGTGTAGGTCTAAGACCCCATTCACACTGCCATTGATATGTGTACAGTGTAGGTCTAAGACCCCTTTCACACTGCCATTGATATGTGTACAGTGTAGGTCTAAGACCCCATTCACACTGCCATTGATATGTGTACAGTGTAGGTCTAAGACCCCTTTCACACTGCCATTGATATGTGTACAGTGTAGGTCTAAGACCCCTTTCACACTGCCATTGATATGTGTACAGTGTCGGTCTAAGACCCCTTTCACACTGCCATTGATATGTGTACAGTGTAGGTCTAAGACCCCTTTCACACTGCCATTGATATGTGTACAGTGTCGGTCTAATGCCCCATACACACGGTCAGAAAATCCGACCACAAAATCCGTCGGATTCTTTCAGATGGATTTTGTCCGACACTGGTGTTGCATACACACGGTCGGACAAATTTGTCGGAAAATCCGATCATTCTGAACGTGGTGACGTTCGTTGCGTACGACGGAACTACGTAGAGGCTATTAGCCAATAGCTTTGGTCTCGTAATTTGATCTGAGCATGCGTGGCACTTTGTCCGTCGGAATTCTCTACACACGATCGGAAAAGGTCTGATCGGATTTTGTTGTCGGAAAATTTGAGAGCAGGATCTCAAATTTTTGCCGTCAGAAACTCGGGTGGATTTTCCCACAACATGGTCCAATCGGACATTTTTTTCCGTCAGAATTTCCGACCGTGTGTACGGGGCATAATACCCCTTTCACACTGCCATTGATATGTGTACAGTATAGGTCTAAGACCCCTTTCACACTGCCATTGATATGTGTACAGTGTCGGTCTAAGACCCCTTTCACACTGCCATTGATATGTGTACAGAGTAGGTCTAAGACCCCTTTCACACTGCCATTGATATGTGTACAGTGTAGGTCTAAGTGACAAAAGGCAAAGACAATGGAATGTCAGTTCCTTTAGGGGTGAAACTGAATATAAACCATCATAGACCCACTTCAGAGATCTTTTAGGCCCCTTTCACACGGACGGACCGTCTATCCGTTTTTCTTCCATCCGTCGACGGACGACAATGCATTCCTATGGGCAGACGGATGAACATCCGTCACCATCAGTTAACCTCCGCTTCCGTTTTTATCCGTTTTTTTAAACGTACAAGGCTACGTCCAGATCCGTCAAAACGGATATTAACTGACGTTGACGGACATTGTCCGTCAACGTCCGATCCGTTAAGATCCGCCAAGATGCGTTTTGTGTTCATCTGTGAACTCAACCTCTTAAAAGGCACAGGCACACATATAAACGGAACAAAACGTATACAAAAACGGATGAAAAAACGGACGTAAACGTGTGCATTTACGGATGTAAGCGGACAAAAAACGGATGAAAACGGACATTAACGGAGCGGATGAAAACGGATGAGACAACGGATAAGAACTTATACGTTTTTGACGTGCCTAAACTGACTGCGCCCGTGTGAAAGGGGCCTTACTTAAAAATGGGCATTCAATAAAACGAAGTAAAACATTAATACGATCCAATTTGACAAGATTTTTAGCCAATTGTTTACTTTATTTAAAAGACAACTATTGATCCAACCTGCCTGTGTAGTTTAATGCTAGCCATACATATATCAACCCAATCATTCAACAAAGGGAATGTTTTAATGTTCTGCCTAAATCTAGCTCAACTATCTAGATCAATTATCGAGGAGACAGCAGGGACCAGTGAAAACATGCAGCGCGAATCGCGCATGTGCAGTAGGGAACCAGGAAGTGAAGCCGCAAGGCTTCACTTTCTGATTCCCTTACCAAAGATGGCGACGGCAGCACCCGAGAGCCGAGGGACAGATCGGCTTCGGGTGCCGACATCGCGGGCACCCTGGACAGGTAAGTGTCCATATTTTAAAAGTCAGCAGCTGCAGTATTTGTAGCTTCTGACTTTAAAAAAAAAATGTCAGAACTCCGCTTTAAGGCAAATGTATGAGGTATAGGCCAACCCATGAACTCTGAAATCAACACTTTTGATTTCTGTTTAGCATTGAACAATTGTTTCAGACCACTGATCAATGAAAGGATTCATGCCTAAAGGTCAATCGTACAAGACTGATGCATCTCTGGTCCCTGTATATTTCTAATTCTGGGCATGAATGTTGCACTCATTTTTTATATGGTCGATCCTTCCATACAATTAATTGTTAGTGTATTTTATGTGTGGCCCAAGACAATTCCTCTTCTTCCAATATGGCCCAGGAATGTCAAAAGGTTGCAGACCCTTGATATAGGGGAATCAGTATCTCCTTCCTTCTGAAGATCTAAATAGGGCAACCAAACCCTCCTTCCTCTTGCTGGTACCCCCTAGTGATAACTAAAGATCTTTATAGGGGAACCAGGGCCTCCTCCCTCCTCCTGCTGATCCCTATAGTGATCACTAAAAATCTATTTAGGGAATCAGACCTCTTTCCTCCTGTTGGTGATCCTTCTAGATATGCATCACAGAATTCTTTACCCACTGCCAGGCTGCACTGTTTGCTTATGCCCCCTGTAAAACCATGCTGCTTTGGACCCAGCATGTTGTGTGTTTTTAGAGGATCACTGGTCCCTCCTTTTAGGAGTGAGTCCTTTGCCCTTACTATTATAGAGGTTAAAGGGGTTGTAAAGGAAACATTTAAAAAAAAAAAAAATAACAAACATGTTATACTTACCTCCACTGTGAAGCTCGTTTGCACAGAGTGGCCACGAACCTGGTCTTCTGGAGTCCCTCGGCAGCTGTCTCGGCTCCCCCCCCCCCCCCCGCAAGTGCTTCTCACCTAAATGCAAGCTCCCTCGAATGGTGAGAAGCACTTGCGGGCGCAATCCCATGATACAGCCGGTGTTCTGTCAATAAATGTCCGCCAGGGGCAGTGCTTGCGCAGTACGGAGGACAAGGAGATTTGAAAAATCTCCAAAGATGAACGGCGCCTGCGCCGTGAGTCCAGGTGCAAGCCCCACCATCCAAGTGGACATAGGGCTGCACAAAGTTAGAGGGCCCCTCCCGGACTCGCTTCGCTTGGCTCTTTTTTATTCTAACTCTGTCCACTCGGATGATGGGACTTGAACCTGGACTCACGGCGCAGGCGCCGTTCATCTTCGGATATTTTCGGAATTTGATTGTCATCCGTACTGCGCAGTACACAGCAGACAGTATCCGATGGGGGACACTATCCGACAGGACACCGGCGGCTATAGCCGCTCGCTGTATCACTCGGCCCCGCCCCCGGCGCGCCGCGTCATTGGATGGAATTGACAGCAGCGCGAGCTAATGGCTGCGCTGCTTTCAATCCATCCACTCTAGCCAATCAACAGCCAGGGTGAGCGGTGAAGAGGATGTCGGGGGCGAGCGAGGGACTTTCGAGGGGCCAGGTAAGTAAAACAGGGAGGCTGGGGGGGCCGGTATAGTCAGATGTTTTTTCACCTTAATGCATACAATGCATTAAGGTGAAAACATTTTTACCTTTACAACCCCTTTAAAGAATAAGTTCAGCCATCAGAATTTAATACATAGTTTCACTGGTTCAGCTTGAACCAATTTAAATATGTATATGACATACCTGGCCGATGTCGCTGAAGGATTGAAATCGCAGAAGTAGATCTTCAGTAATCTCCACTTGTTTCCGGGTCCTGTGCTGAGCGGCTGGTCTAAAGCCTTGTGAATACAGGAGGTCAGCATGGGCACCATTCAAAGAATGCTTTGCATCGGCCAGATATTTAATATACACTGTATGTAGTTACATTGGTCCATGCTAGACGAATGGGACTATGTATAACATGCCGATGCCTAGAATTATGCTTTAAACTCACTGCCCTGTAGTTACCAGCTTCCTCCTTTCCACCCTTCTTGTGGACAGGTAGAATAATAGTTGTTTGCCAGCCACAGGGAACTTCTGTTTGATGTTAGTGATAAGTTCCCTTTACATTCTTAAAAAGAAATATTTCTGTCTAGGAACTGAAAAAGAGAAATGGTTTGTTATCCTGCTTATTTAAAATGAAACTGTACATTTATTATGCATGCAAGAAGAGCTTATTAACCGAGAAGGCATGCGTTCTTCCTGACCACCCGTCCTAGAGGATCACCTGATGACAGAAGAGGACCGGAGGCAGGAGGCCATCTTCCCTGGGTCAGTGTTGGGCTGGTGGCCCTGAGTTGGATTCTGCAGTCAGTGACACATGGTGGTTGTTTCATAGCTGCTCGCAAGACCTGTGACTGGAATCCGGCAAAGTCTTCCACCAGCACCAACCTACTTTGTGACTTTGAGGTATCATGTGACCAAATGCCAATCGCCACAAAAGAAGCTGATGCTAAAAGAGATGTCAATCTGTACCTGTCAAAAAAGAGCCATGGTTGTATTTGCCCTCCATGCCAAAGTTTTCTAGTCCCCCATCCTCATTCCCTCAAACTCTGTTAATCCTCCCCCATGTTAAAAAAATACAATTTTAAGCCATTGCCACCAACTTTTTGGGTTGATTGATAGCTAAAGCCATGCAAAATCACCCCCTGCAAGCCCCGGATACCCTCTTGGGGGGTTGCCATCATGCCTGCCTGGGATCACAGTGATGCTAGTCTAAATGGCTCTCCTGCATTCACATGGTGGTTGTATGTCAGGCCTGTATGTCAAGGCCACTATGAACTGCTACCAGAGTCCACCGAGCACCTCAAAGGCTCACTGGGAGTTTCCTTCTGGAAGTCTGAACTCCTTAACTCCTCTCTGCTTACTGCAGCACCAATCACATTTAAAAGAGAAGTATGGGTTTCGTAAAAGTTTAAACTCACCTAGGTGGATGCAGCATCGATCCAATGCTGCATCTGTCCCCCACCAGCTCTGCAGTGAGAACTGAGGGATCAAACACAGCTGATCGCTCCGTTTCCCCCTCTGACTGTCAGTCTCCGGCTCTCTGCTCTGCCCCTCCAGCGCTCACTGGAGCGCTGAGCTGTGGAAGGGGCAGGAGCTGCTGGCTCAGGCTCTCAGCGGCATGCTGAGTCCATGCATTGGGGTGAATCCAGACTGTAAAGTTGTGATTGATCCAGAGCCTGGACTGACTGAATGATGTCAGCTAACAGTGGACTTTTGCCCGTTGTCGGCTAAAAACACACATCACAGGAGTGCAGAACGAACTGCATTCATACTTCTCCTTTAAACTTTTGAGGGACGTGTTAATGTACTTGGTGGCTGAGAAAAGCACTTACTCCGACTTGTTCCTTCCTGACTTAGTTGGGGTAGGCGGAAAACTTTGATGGGGGTGGGTCAGCCATGCATCTTGACCTTTGACCTCTGGGGGGACAGGCCTTCTGACCTTTGGAGGAGATCCCTATTCCAATTCCTGTGTCCTAACCTTGTTCTTCAAGGGGAAACCCTAACCATAACCCTAACCCCAACCCTAACCCTTGATCTTCAAGGGGGAAACCCTAACCTTTGGAGGAGGTCCCTATTCCAATCCCGGGGTCCTAACCCTTTTTTGTGCTGGGAGAGACAGCAAGGATTATGGCAGGGCTATGTTTGGGAAAAGCTCTCTTGCATCATAAATCGCAGTTTTCAGATGATCAGATGACCATCAAAAGGAAGTGTGATGAACAGGTACAACTATGTACCTGCTCCATGAGTGTGCCATTTTTACACTGTACAAAGTAGGGATAGGGTCATCGTGCATCAATGCACACCTGCGGCTGGTTGTTCAGGTTCATTGAATGGCAGACTGCACCATCTAAGCATCCTGGTAAAGAACTAAGTTATGTCCCACAGCAGTCTTCTGGCGCTTGGCTTCAACTCTCTTCCCGATGGTGTCCTGGTTGGTACATGTTTTGTGGACTCTCCCCCTTTGTCAGCCTCTTCCATCTAGTGAACTGGACCACCAGCTGCAGGTCATGGCAGCTGCTCCTGAAATGCTGCCATGGACTTGTGTCAGGGCTGGGCTCAGCCCTTCCTTCTCTGAGCTGCCCGCTCAGCTGTTGGCTAATTGCCAGCTCCCATCTCTCTCCACAGTTACTCAGCTGTTGGTGATATCCTGCTTGTCAGTCCAGCCTACTTAAGCCGTCCAGTCCAGAGGTGCTCTGCCTTCGCCTTGGTCAACATCACAGAAACGATCTCCTGCGATCCTGTTGAAGACTTGCTTTGCTGACATCCCTTCTGGCTCCAGATCCTGCTTGCTGTTCCACTACATTGATCCCTGACTTCTGGCTTGGCTGACTATCCGTTCCGGTTACTGAACTTTGGCTATGTTTTGACTACGTTTGTTCTTTTTACATTTGTTATTAACCACTTGCTTACTGGGCACTTAAACCCCCCCTCCTGCCGAGACCAATTTTCAGCTTTCGGCGCTGATGCACTTTGAATGACAATTGCGCGGTCATACAACACTGTACCCAAATGAAATATTTATCATTTTTTTCCCCACAAATAGAGCTTTCTTTTGTTGGTATTTAATCACAGCTAGGGTTTTTATTTTTTGCTAAACAATAAAAGATGGAAAATTTTGAAAAAAATAAATCATGTTTAATAGTTTAATAGTTATAAAATTTTGCAAACAGGTAATTTTTCTGCTTCATTGATATGCACTGATAGGCTGCACTGGTGGGCACTGATAGGCACAGATAAGGTGGCACTGATGGGGACAGATAAGTCGGTACTGATGGACACAGATACGGCGGCACTGATGGCCATTGATAAAATGGCACTGATGGGTGGCACGGATGGGTGGCATTGATGGGTGGCACGAATGGGCACTGATAGGTGGCACTGATAGGCAGCACTGATGGGCACTGATGTGCAGCACTGTTCCTCAGGCACTGATTGTGGTCACTGATAGGTGGCACAGTGGGCACTGACAGATGGCACTGACAGGTGGCACTGTGGGCACTGGTAGGCACTGTTGCCTACAACGAGGTGGCACTTGTAGGGGGCACAGGTGGGCACTGAGGGGCTGGCAGCAGCTTGCAGTGATCGGGACTAATGCTGGTGACAGCGCAAGAAGAAAAAATAGCCGATTACCGGCTGTGTTGACATCACGTAATCAGCTGTCATTGGCTGACAGCTGATCACGTGGTAAGGGGTCGGGATCCCTTACTCGGATCGGTGATTCAGCGAGTCTCATAGAATCGCTGATCACAGAGCGCGCCGTGCGCGCCCTTCGGGGGGCACGCAGGCCACTCATGCACGGAACAACGTCAATGGATGTTGTTCCGGCAAAGCAGGTCCGCGCTGTAGCCGTCATTCGTCTATAGCGCGGATCTCAAGAATTTAAACAAGTGTGATTTAACTGTACTTCTGTCTCGGCCCGATTTCATGGCTTCCGACATTTGATACACAACGATCCTATTCCTACTTTAATAAAACAATGCTACTAACATCTGTTTAATAAATATGAATGCATTTGTTGCTTATGCTCTTGCATCTATGTTCAGAAACTGATCGACTATAACCCACGTCGTAAGTATTGCTTGGACACAGCAAATGACACGATTGTGGTGCACTGATCGCCAAAGTGGCCGCACACTGTGAGAGCTTATCGCTGGGCAGACTTCAGAGAGAGGGCAAGGCTGTCGAGCGCGGGTCGCATACAATACATTCCTCCATCCTACAAGCGATGGAGGCCGCGCATTTCATAAAAAGCCCAATCGCGTCTGCTTGCTTTCGCGGTTATCCCTCTGCCCTTTGCCACCAGCCTGTCTAAAACCGCAAATCTGCTAAACTGATAATACACTTTGTTTCCTGACGTGAGCAAGATGCCATATAATTAAAATGGCAGTCAAGCTCTAAACTGATATGAGGCCCTCACAGATTCCTTTAGAAGCGGGGGATAATTATATTCCTCCTAATCTATTGATTTGTTCCTTACAATGCAGATGTCAAATTTTCCACGGCACTCATTTTTTTTTTTTTTATTCTGCGGTGTCCAGGGAACAAAGCCGGCTTTCAGCCTTTTTCAGCCCAAAGTGAGTTTGGACGGGGAGGGGAGGGGGGGGATGATGAGATGGCACAGACGAGCCAATGGAGAGGGAGAGAAGAAAAAAGTACGAAGTGACCTGTGGCTATGGCTGTAAAAATTCCATTGATATGGGCTTGGGAAAGTGGCAGAGAACCGCAGGCAAATGCCCTGAGACCACAGCTTCCCCATCTGAGTGTCAGCTCTGCAGGCATGTCCCCAGCAAAACATTCCAGATTTTTTTTTTAAATCCATATACTTAAAGATTATCCTACGGATTTAGTTTTAAAATTCAATCGTGACCCTGTGAGTCAAGATTGTATATATAAAGTTTTTTTTTTAACAAATGCATTTTGTATAAGTCGAATGTTGTTAGGCGCCCAGTGTGCATACATTTAGAAAATTACAACAATTTTAAGCACAATACATGGCAAAAAATGGGCGAAACCTGTCGGGTGTTGGTCTCATAAACAAATCAACAGCAGCCTATAAAGAAAAAAATATTTATTCTAAAATGTTATAGTTTAGATGGACAATATTTTGGCACTTTTCTGCCCCCATGTAACAGTTCCTGGGCCTGTCAATTCAATATATAGGCACCAAGCGCAGCATCATAGGAAGGCATGGTAGTGTCATGCATTTCCTGATATTATTATTATTACCAAAAGTATTGGTACACTTGCCTTTACACGCACATGAACTTTAATGGCATCCCAGTCTTATGCCCCGTACACCCGGTCGGATATTCCTATGGACAAAGTCAGATCGGATTATGTTGTGGAAAAATCTGATCGTGTGTGGGCTCTAGCGGGCTTATTCCGTCGGAGCAGGATCTCAAATTTTCTGACAACAAAATCCGTTCAGACTTTATCTGATCGTGTGTCGAGAATTCCGACGGACAAAGTGCCACGCATGCTCAGATCAAATTAGGAGACCAAACCTATTGGCTACTAGCCTCTATGTAGTTCCGTCATACGCAACGAACATTACCACGTTCAGAATGATCGGATTTTCCAACAACTTTGTCCGACCGTGTGTATGCAACACCAGTGTCGGAAAAAATCTGACGGATTTTGTGGTCGGAATTTCCGACTGTGTGTACGGGGGCTTAGTCCGTAGGGTTCAATATTGAGTTGGCCCACCCTTTGCAGCTAACACAGCTTCAACTCTTCTGGGAAGGCTGTCCACAAGGTTTAGGAGTGTATCTATGGGAATGTTTGACCATTCTTCCAGATACGCATTAGTGAGGTCAGACACTGATGTTGGACGATAAGGCCTGGCTCGCAGTCTCCGCTCTAATTCATCCCAGAGGTGTTCTTTTAGGTTGAGGTGCAGGCCAGTCAAGTTCATCCACCCCAAACTCGCTCATTCATGTCTTCATTGACCTTGTTTTGCGCACTCATCCAAATTATTTGGTGGAGGGAGGATTATGGTGTGGGGTTGTTTTTCAGGGGTTGGGCTTGGCCCCTTAGTTCCAGTAAAGGGAACTCTTAAGGCGTCAGCATACCAAGATATTTTGGACAATTTCATGCTCCCAAATTTGTAGGAACAGTTTGGGGATGGCCCCTTCCTGTTCCAACATGACTGCACACCAGTGCACAAAGCAAGGTCCATAATGACATAGATGAGCGAGCTTGGGATGGAGAAACTTTACTGGCCTGCACAGAGTCCTGACTTCAACTCGATAAAACACCTCTGAGATGAATTAGTGGAGACTGCGAGCCAGACCTTCCAGTTCACATCAGTAGCTGACCTTATAAATGCGTTTCTGGAAGAATGGTCAAACATTCCCATAGAGACACTCCTAAACCTTGTGGACAGCCTTCCCAGAAGAGTTGAAACTGTTATAGCTGCAAAGGGTGGGCCAACTCAATATTGAACCCTACGGACTAAGACTGGGATGCCATTAAAGTTCATGTGTGTGTAAAGGCAGGCGTCCCAACACTTTTGGCAATAAAGTGTATCTATAATGCTGCATACACACGATCGGAATTCTCATCGGAAAAAGCTCTGACAGTTTTCCCGACAAAATTCCGCTCAAACTGTCTTGCGTACACACGGTCACACCAAATTCCGACCGTCAAGAACGCAGTGACGTACAACACTAAAGCCCCATACACACGGTCGGACTTTTTCATCAATTTGGTCCGATCGGACAAGGTTGTTGAAAAATCAGACCGTGTGTATGCACCATCGGACAGTGTTCGTCGGTTTGTCCGTCGGACAAAGTCTTATCTCCTGCTGGAAAGATTTCCCGTCAACCCGGTCCGATCACACCAAATCCGATCGTGTGTACGCTTGTCCGACCGGACAAAGTGCTACGCATGCTCAGATCACATTACAAGACCAAAGCTATTGGCTACTAGCCTCTCTACGTAGTCCCGTCGTAGGCAACAAACGTCACCACGTTCAGAATGATCGGTTTTTCCGACAACTTTGTCCGATCGTGTGTACGCAAAACCAACATCAGACAAAGTATGACGGACATAGTCCGACGGACCTGGTCCACGGATTGTCCGCGCGTGTGTATGGGGCTTAAAACGAGCCGAGTTCAATGCTTCCGTCGAATTGTTTCTGAGCAGGCGTAGAAATTTTCCGCGTCACAATTGCTACACGCGATCGGAATTTCCGATAGAAACCTTTTCCGTCGGAAAAATTGAGAACATGCTCTCAATTCTTTGCTGTCGGAAATTCGGTCAGCAAAATTCCGATGGAGCATGCACATGGTCGCATTTTCCGATGAAAAGCTCTCATTGGTCTTTTTCTGGCCGGAATTTCGATCGTGTGTACGCGGCATTAGTGTTCGGCAGGAAAAATATTGGAGCTAATGGTCAGTAGTGGTTTCTTATGGTCCCTCCTGTAAAGTGAACCTGTCACTGTGCCTAGTATGGGCAAAACACAGGTTCACTTTAAGAACAGATATAGACATTACCAGCTCACTGAAATAGGTTGTAATTGTGCATCTAAACCCCAAAACATAATATATCACAGCTGACCCATCGATCAATGTGGTGGACAATCCAGAACCCCTGTACCACTTGCCCCCCCCACAGCTTTGGCCATAGCGCTTCGGATACCGACATTTCCCTGAAAGTGTTAAACGCATAAGCAAACAGCACACTCCGGAATAGACTCACTGGACTGCTTACCGCTTTCTCAAAGCCTTTGGTCCCCACTGTTTATTATTGTTGGATGAACAAACACAGCAGAGCTTAAGTCGAGATCCCTAAACAAAGTGCGCCTTATTTCCTTGGTAAACGGTAAAACAAGTTGATGTGCCAGCAGGGCTTCTGAGCTGGCGTCAAGGTGATCTGAAGCGTACAACGGGTCTCGTAGAACCACATTTCAATCCACGTTATCTCTCTGTGCTTAATTGATCCGGTTCCGTCTTCTTTGCATTTGATTTGGAGCCAAGGTAAGTGAGCCAAACTATTTAAAGGGGAATTCACCTACATACATTGCGGTTTTCAAACACTACAAGCATTGTAATGAATGTGCCACTCATCAAATAAAGCTGGAAGAACACAAGGTGATGATACCAATGGATAAAAATACCAGGGAAACATTTGTTATGGTTGCCTGTACCCTAGATCTTCCTCTTATTGTATTTCTTTCCCCCACCTATAACATTACTGAAAAAAAAAAATAATAATAATAATTTGGATCCCAAAATACCTTCTTTGGATTGTCCCGCTCTACTTCCTGCTTTTTCGCCTCTGCTCCCGTTGACTCCTGGGATATGTGACGCTGATATCCCAGGAGTCAACGGGAGCGGAGGCTACGTCATGACGTAGCCTCTGCTCCCGTTGACTCCTGGGATATCAGCGTCACATATCCCAGGATTCTTCGGGCACTTTTTTTTCTTTTGTTACAGTGAGATCTCTGTCCTTGAGAAGGAGGAGTAGGCTAGAGAAGTCTGCAATTTAGCTGCACATTAAAGGTGAAGAGAATGGGTGCTGGCTTTTCATACCCTTAAACTAGGTTCACAGGGTTCCATTCTCTGTGTGCCATGTTTGTGGGGGCAGAGCTGTACATTCATATGAATGGGGTGCTTTACTTGCGGGAAAACACACCTTTTAAAAAATCGCAACCGCATGGAAATGGAAAATGGAAACACATTGCGTTTTCTGATGCATGGGGTTGCCATTAAGAATTAAAGTGGTTCTAAAGGCAGAATTTTTTTTTTACCGTCATGCATTCTATACATAAAGGTAAAAAAAAACTTCTGAATGCAGCCCCCCCAGCCCCCCTTATACTTACATGAGCCCGATCTCGATCCAGCAATGTGCAGAAGAGCAGTGTCAACAGACACAGATAGCTTAGCTTTGGAGCAAGCACGCACAAGTACCCCCATAGCAAGTGGCTTGCTATGGGGGCAGTCATCAGAGAGGAGGAGCCAGGAGCACCGGTAGAGGAGGATCGGGGCTGCTCAGTGCAAAACTCTTAGTATGACATGTTTGTTATTTTAAAGCGGAGCTCAACCCAAAAGTGGAAGCTCTTCTTGTCTGCCTCTTCCCCCCCTCCAGTGCCACATTTGGCACCTTGTGGGGGGGGGGGGAGCGGGTACCTGGTTGACAGGTACCTACTCCCACTTCCTGCTGAGTTCACCGTGGCAAACTCAGCTGGAAGTTCGGCCCCCACCGCAGCCGGCCCATTGAGAAATAAGCTTTGAGTCCAGGCACCAGCATCTTAACTAACAGAAACTGGAATTTGCCCATGTGTGAGCCACGCTGCGCTTTGTGAATGGTCCCACAGACTTCTGGGACCTGTGACATGTTCCAGATGGCTGCAGGCAAAGGGTGAAATTCCACTCGCTTCTCGAGCGCTTCCCGGTGGAAGTGACGGCAGTGGGACTGGGTATCTATGAAAACCATGGACCCGCCCCAAAAAAAAGAACTGCCAAACGTAGCAGAGAAGGGGATGGAGGAGTCAAACAAGCGGAACTTCGGCTGCTGCAGGGTCTTTTTTTTATTTTTGACTGAAGTTCCTCTTTAAGCTGCCCTACATAAACACGCAGGAAAAATGAATGGCACTGCAGGTGTGTTGACGTATTTTAGCGTGCGTCAATGCGCAAATTTTAGCCACGTTGCCACAAAACGTAAGAGTGAATGGTCTCCACGATTAAGCCCCAAGGGCGGGCGAAACCTGTTGGGAGTTGTGGCCTGGATGAATCAAGCTGAGGCTGCTTTTACCTTCTAACCGCTCAGGTTGGGTGAGGAGTACGGCGGCTGGGCTTTTTCCTATTTTTGCGGTATGTCTCCAAAAGAGCTGCAGATAAAACTCCAGTCTTGGTAAAATTCACACAACACCAGGATATGTGCTATTCATAATTATTGTTGACATGCAAGTGTCCCTGTTTGCTTCCTGCAGAGATGATAGTGCGGGTGCCCTTACACCAACCTGCACTGTGTGTAATGGCTAATTTGGTGTCCTCAACCTTCTGAAGCAGGGTGATGTCCCTGGCAATGCTTCACTTACTCCATTATTTCTCTTCATTCAAACTGTATATTATATATATATATATATATATATATATATATATATATATATATATATATATTATATAAGGCAGACATGAGTAACTGCTGTTTCCTTGATATACATATGACAGAAATTTGGATTTTGCCTGCAGGTCTCTTTGAGTGCCCCATATGCGTGTGAAATCTGAACTGTATGTAAAAAAAAAAAGCAACTCTGCCGAAGGCAAATGGATGGTGCAATGGCGATCACATGAGATAAAATAAGTTATAAAGACTTCTTCTAGTATTGGACTCCCACTGAAGAGAAGGGGGCTGCAGCTGGAGAGGTCATAGGTCGATGCCTTGTAAACACCATTTAACCCCCCCCAAAAAAATTCCCATGAAGCCCCGCTGCCCTGTATGAATAATGATTGAGCCGACTAAGAATGCCGTCTTTCTTTGCTTTCACCCACGCTAATGCAATAAAGCTAATTAGTATGAGCGCTCTTCATTTCAGGACGGGGCTGGCAGTGACATGACGAAGGGGCAGCTTCTTGATAGCAGAGACCACAGACTGGATGAGGTCAGATGGTAGACTGGCAGACATGGGAATGGAGCACAGCCAAGGACAGGGCCCAGGGAACAGGGCAATGCCCGGCAGTAATAAAAGGGGGGCAGTTACCAAAGCTTACAAAAAAAAAAAACACGTCTATAAGCATTATATCGCCTCCTCGCCAACTGTTTTATCCCCATAAACTCTACACCAGCATGCCACAACTGCCCCTTTCAAATACCCCTACAAAATATCAATGGGATTCAAATAAGAGCTTTGACTAGGCCAGTCCATAATTCTCAATTTTTTTTTTTTTTTTTAGCCAATTCTTGGTACATGTTAAAAGTTCAATTTCCAGTTCAACTTTAACCACTTGACCTCCGATTTACCCCCCGTTCATAACCAGGCCATTTTTTGCGATACAGCACTGCGTTACTTTACCTGACAATTGCACGATTATGCAAAGCTGTACACCAGGGTGGATAAAAATCAGTGATTTAAAAAAAAAAAAATAATAATCAGATTTTTTTGATTTTTATCAAATTTATTTTAATAAGATACTTTTGGAGTAAAAAATCTATCTAAAGATAGTTTTCTAATTTAGGATATATTAATAATTTAGTTTATTCAGCTTGAAATGGAGCTTAGTTATGTAACACGAGGCTGTATATTCTGCAATATTTACATTTTTGGTAAACTCATTCAATGCAATGCAACTTGGGGATGTACACTTTTGTGAGATACTGTATATATATTTATTTATATATATATATATATATATATATATATATATATATATATATATATATATATATATATATATATATATATATATATATATATATATATATATATATATATATATACACACACACACACACAGTGCCTTGAAAAAGTATTCATACCCCTTTTGAAATTTTCCACATTTTGTCATGTTACAACCAAAAACATGAATGTATTTTATTGGGATGATTTTATGTGATAGACCAACACAAAGTGGCACATAATTGTGAAGTGGAAGGAAAATTATAAATGATTTTCAATTTTTTTTTACAAATAAATATGTGAAAAGTGTGGCGTGCATTTGTATTCGGCCCCCCTGAGTCAATACTTTGTAGAACCCTATCTTGCCACAGATTATCAATTGGATTTAGGTCTGGACTTTGACTGGGCCATTCTAACACATGAATATGCTTTGATCTAAACCATTCCATTGTAGCTCTGGCTGTATGTTTCGGGTCGTTGTCCTGCTGGAAGGTGAACCTCCGCCCCAGTCTCAAGTCTTTTGCAAACAGGTTTTCTTCTAAGATTGCCCTGTATTTGGCTCCATCCATCTTCCCATCAACTCTGACCAGCTTCCCTGTCCCTGCTGAAGAAAAACATCCCCACAACATGATGCTGCCACCACCATGTTTCACAGTGGGGAAGGTGTGTTCAGGGTGATGTACAGTGTTAATTTTCCGCCACAGATAGCGTTTTGCTTTTAGGAGAAAAAGTTACATTTTGGTCTCATTTGACCAGAGCACCTTCTTCCACATGTTTGCTGTGTCCCCCACATGGCTTCTCACAAACTGCAAACAGGCATTCTTTCAAAAATGGCTTTCTTCTTGCCACTCTTCCATGAGAGATAGATTTGTGGAGTGCACAACTAGTAGTTGTCCTGTGGATAGAGTCTCCTACCTGAGCTGTGAAATTACCATGGGCCTCTTGGCTGCTTCTCTGATTAATGCTCTCCTTGTCCGGCCTGTCAGTTTAGGTGGACGGCCATGTCTTGGCAGGTTTGTAGTTGTGCCATACTCTTTCCATTTTCGGATGATGGATTGAACAGTTCTCCATGAGATGTTCAAAGCTTGGGATATTTTTTTTATAACCTAACCCCGCTTTAAACTTCTCCACAACTTTATCCCTGACCTGTCTAGTGTGTTCCATGGCCTTCATGATGCTGTTTGTTCACTAAGATTCTCTAACAAACCTCTGTCACAATTACGTGTCACTTTGTGTTGGTCTATCACATAAAATTCCAATAAAATACATTTACGTTTTTAGTTGTAACATGACAAAATGTGGAAAATTTCAAGGAGTATGAATACTTTTTCAAGGCACTGTATATATTTTTTATATTAGGACTGTGGAAATTCAAGATTAATTCCTCGATTAATTTTTTTGATCGATCAAAATTCTTTTGATCGGTACTCACCTCTCCGCCGGCTTCCGGGTCTTCAGGGAGTTCCGTTGGAGATCCGGTGACGTGAAATACATCGACGTCACCGGACTCCTCCCCCTTCCCCAAGTGCCTCAGTCTGGTAACAAAGGGAAGGGGGGAGGAGTCCGGTGACGTCGAAATTCTGATTGAACGTAACGCGTACGGGGGAGGAGCTACGCATGACGTCACCCACTGCTGCCCTACGGAACTAAGACGATTGTCGGCTTTACATGCTGTGTTTTTATCATCTTTATGTGAGTAGTTTGTGTTTGAACACAAAAATGAAATCTTATACTTAAGCGGTGAGCACTTAGATCTTTTCTTTCTACCCATGACCTGGTGTCCTTGCTGAGATCTAAGGAGACGTGAGAGAAGTTTATGGTCAGTGTTAACCCTTTTGATATCCGCTTGCATGACCACCTGTTTGCAAAGGGGTCCATGCCATAAGGTGAGAGTGATTAGTTAGACCGGAGGTGGAGGGATTGTCACGCTACTGTGGGAAAAAAAATTACTTGCGTCAGTGCTACAGTTTGAATTGAAAATGTATTTGTGTGAACTGTGAAGTTAAGTCATGGATTGTGGAAACTAACTAGTGTCAGGTGATTGTATATAGTGTATACCACATTTATCACTGACTAATGCAGAGCTGCAATGCAAGGAGATCAGCTAAAAGTAGTTGGATCTGTATGTGCGTTATAATTAATCGAAATTAGTCGATTTAAAAAAAAAAATCGATTAATCGAACACGAAAATTTTAATCAGTAACAGCCCTAATATATATATATATATATATATATATATATATATATATATATATACATATATACAAACACACACACATAAATATATATATATATATATATAAATATATATATATATATATATATATATATATATATATAATGGTTAGGGGCTCTAAGTAATTTTCTAGCAAAGATTTTAGATTTTTACATATGAGAAGTGTCAGAAGTGGTCCGATGTTGAAGTGCTTAAGAGGGGAGGGGGGGGGGGGGGATTGTTGGGCACCGAAAACGTAACCATGTATTTTTTGCCCTCCCCCCTGCACATTTAAATGAAGCCTTATACCCTGTACACACGAAGGGTTTTCCCGATCGGAAAAAATTCAGAAGGTTTTTCCGAAGGAATTTCCGCTCAAACTGTCAACTGGCATACACACGGTCACACCAAATTCTGACCGTCAAGAACGCAGTGACGTACAACACGTACGACGGCACTATAAAAAGGAAGTTCAATAGCCAGTGCGTCGGAAGAGCATACAGACGAGCGTTTTTTTTCCGCTAGAAATTTTTTCCGTCGGTTTAGAACATGTTCTCTAAGTCCATCTGAATTTTTGACAGAAAATGTCCAATGGGGCATACACACGGTTGGCATATACGATGAAAAGCTCCCATCTGACTTTTTCGGTCGGAATGTCTGACCGTGTGTACAGGGCATTAGAGGGCTCATTTGATCTTGGCATGATGACACCACACAAATGAACAGCAAAGGGAACACCAGTCCCTAGATATCAGTGGCTTAAGAAGGGTCCCTACTGTATCCTCCCCCCTTTTAATAAGTGAAAACTAATCTGGAAAATTAGAATCAGATTTCATGGATTTGAAGTACTGTAGTGGTGTACTTACTTTTTCCATAAAAAAAATCTGGAATGTTTTTTATTCAGAATATGAGAATAAATAACGCATGCCGATTTTAGGAGTCGTTTGTTCAGGTATGTCACCTATATCTGTAGGCTCTGTTTGCATGAAGATCTTATGTTTACATTTTGAAAAAGTCAAAAATTTCCATTGGTGTGTACTTACTTTCTCACATGGCTGTATATCATTCATTAATGCACACAAATTCAAATATAACCGTTTCCTACTTCCATTAAAATCAATGTTATTCCTCCAAAGAAATGCTGCAATTAATTATTTTATGGAAATTTAATATTTTTGTGTTTTGAATTTAGATTCTCTTTAACTGTGAACAATCAGCTACTTAGATCTGCTTTTGGGTGTCTGTTTGTAAAAAAGATCACATTTCGTCACCGAAAAAAAAAAAAAATCACAATATAGGATCTTGTGGTGGAGACAGCTTACTTGATCAAGGAATGACCACAATAATGAAAGTCCCTGAACTTTCCTTGTACTCAGCGGGGAGTATCAGGGATTGGCCCGGAGCCAGTTAGTCAGAATGTACTGTTCAGCTTTTATGCAGGGGAGATGTAACATTTAGAGGGCAGAGGTGTGACAGATCATAAACCAGGGAAAATAGGCCCCAAGCAACATGGCACCCCACCATCCCCTTCCCAACTTCAGTCGTCCAAGATGTGCTTAGGATTAGGAGCCCAGATCACTCAAAGGATTGAATGTCCTATCTTAGTGATACACAGCTTCAGGACTCCACAAACCAAAATTTTTTTTTTCATTCGATGAAGGTATATCTAAAATAATATATATATATATATATATACCGTATTTATCGGCGTATGACACGCACCTTTTTCCCCTTAAAATCAGGGGGAAATCGTGGGTGCGTGTTGGAACGCCGACCCCCAGCGATCCCCCGCCGATCTCCGCTAGCTGTGAGCGGAGCGATCGCCGCCGAGCTACACATAGCGAGTGTACTCGGCTCTTTTTGGCTCTTCTCTGCTCCGCTCACAGTCACGTGAGCGGAGCCGAGAAGAGCCGAGAAGATCCGAGTACATGTGTATCTCGGCTCCGCCCAGTCCCTGCAATCTCGGCAGCGTTCGCTCCGCTCCGGTGTCCTGTCGGCGCCAATTTTAAATGGCGATGGACACTAGGGGCAAGGCTGCAATGGGGACAAGGCTGCAATGGGGACAAGGCTGCAATGGGGACAAGGCTGCAATGGGGACAAGGCTGCAATGGGGACAAGGCTGCAATGGGGACAAGGCTGCAATGGGGACATGGCTGCTATGGGGACATGGCTGCAATGGGGACATGGCTGCAATGGGGACATGGCTGCAATGGGGACAAGGCTGCAATGGAGACTTAAAGCGGGACTGTACTGAAAAAAAAAAATTTAAAAGCCAGCAGCTACAAATACTGCAGCTGCTGACTTTTAAAAAATGGACACTTACCTGTTCCAGGGTCCAGCGGTGTCGGCAGCAGAGGCCGATCGATCGCTCGGCTCCCTGCTGTAGCCGGCGCCATTCTCGGTGAGGGAATCAGGAAGTGGCTTCACTTCCCGATTCCCTACTGCGCATGCGCGAGTCGCGCGGCGCAATGAGAATCTTCAGCGCCGTCTGCCGGGTCACGTGTGTGTCCCGGCAGACAGCGCGCCGGGACAGGAGGTGACGTAAACTCCCGTGGGAGTTTATGCCCGGAAGTGGGTGCAGATACCTGTCTTAGACAGGTATCTGCACCCCCCTCCCCCTGAAAGGTGCCAAATGTGACACCGGAGGGGGGGAGGGTTCCAAAAAGCGGGAGTTCCACTTTAGGGTGGAATCCCGCTTTAAATGTAATTTTTTTTTTTCCTTAAACTTCCATCCTAAACGTTAATTTCCTTAAAATTCCCTCCTAAACTTGGGGTGCGTGTTATACGACGATAAATACGGTATGTATATATATAGAGTAAAATAACACTTGAAGTGGAACTCTGCCCAGGAAAAAATTGAGAGAACAAAGGTTTTCTTTTATTGAAGAGTAATGTAACTTTATTATAGGTTTTAAGCGCCACATCACTGCTAAAAGGATCCAGATATGACTATTCAAATAAACATCAGGGGGACAATTCCCCAGATAGCGAGCAATTGTGCTGCAAGTTTGAAAATGACTTGCTAGGCTATTGCTAGACTTGCCGGGCTTCACAAGTTTGTTGCACAATTGCAGCAAATCGGCATTGCATGACTCCAGATCAACTTTCTTTGCAAACATTCTGCAAGTTCTGGTTCAGTTATGTTGGACAATAGTCATCCCACCACAGGGAGTCAATACGTTTTCCCAGTTGTTTGTGGTAAAATTAGGTGCCTCGGCTTATATTCGGGTCGGCTTATACTCGAGTATATACGGTACATTACAACATGCATGATAGAAAGTGGTAGTTGTGGTGCTTGAAAACGTCCCACTATTAGGTGAAATTCCCCTTTAAATAATTTTGTACAGGGGGTCCCCTACTTAAATAGTTTTATACAGTACACAGACAGATCATATGCTCAATATGATGATATAAAAACAATGTGTGAGCTCTGATCACATTCTATTCTGCATAAAAATACATTTCAGTGACTCGACGTTTGTGTTTTTTTTAATAAGAGAAGAAACGCAGATGACCCGATTCACTGATCTTATTTTATTTTTATACAGAATAGATATTTTTATACAGGATAGAATGTGAACACCGCTCACGCATTGTTTTTATTTGGTCATAAGGAGCGTATCACCCGTACGTGTAGAAAAAAACTATATAAAGGGAAATTCCAGCCAATAACATGATATCTTGGTTTTGATTTGTAGGACAAATTACTGCAAATGTAATATGGAGTGTGAAAGGGCAACAAGTGAAATGAGTCAGTGAAGTATAGTTCCAATCCAGAAAACAATAAAAACTGTAATAAAGTCACTAGGTTGACTTAATACAACTAAGCACACCTATGGTAGAAAAGACGATACAGATAACAGTGGTAGGAGGTAGTCGAGAGCTTAACCACTTCAATAGCGGGCACCCCCTTCCTGACCAGGCCAATTTCACTGTCACAATTTGAATGACAATTGCGCGGTCATGCTACACTGTACTCAAATGACATTTTTATAATTTTTTTTCCCCACAAATAGAGCTTTCTTTTGGTGGTATTTGATCGCCTCTGCGGTTTTTATTTTTTGCATTATAAACAACAGAACAGCGACAAGTTTGAAAAAAAAAAAAAAACACAAAATGTTTTACTTTTTGCTATAATAAATATCCCAATTTTTTTTTTTTCAACAAATTTTTTCCTCAGTTTAGGCCGATATGTATTCTTCTACATATTTTTGGTAAAAAAAAAAAAAATCGCAATAAGCATATATTGATTGGTTTGCGCAAAAGTTATAGCGTCTACAAAATAGGGGATAGTTTTATGGCATTTTTTATTATTATTTTATTTTTTTACTAGTAGTGGCGGAGATCTGCGATTTTTATCGTGACTGAGACATTGCGGCGGACATATCAGACACTTTTGACACTATGTTGGGACCATTCACATCTATAAGTGTGAAGATACCGCTCTAGTCTGAAGTCCCACAAAGGAAGTAGTATCCACCCTAATTGGGTTTGGCTGGTGCTGCCAGCTATGATTAAGCGCCATTGAGGCGTGAAACGCTTTAGCTATCCATGCTGTATGCTATATTTTTGATGATATAACTGTATTTCTTGGATTTTACCCATTATCAATAAAGAAGCCTTTTTGAAGTGCGGCCATCCAGACTTCCTTTTTCTCCTCATTCACATTTATACAGTGATCAGTGCTATACAAATGCATTGATTACTGTATAAATGTCACTGGCAGGGAAGGGGTTAACACTAGGAGGGGGGGCCATCAAGGGGTTAATTGTGTTACCTAGGGAGTGATTCTAACTTTAGGGAGAGGGGACTCGCAAGGGGAGGCGACCGATCAGTGTTCCTCTGTACTGGGAACACACGATCGGTCTCCTCTCACCTGACAGAATGTGGATCTGTGTGTTTACCGCCTTCAAAAGAAAGGGGAAAAACGTCAGTCTGCCAAGAATCACAACATTCTTTGGCCTCTTTCACACGGCCAATCCATTCAGATCCACCTGTCAGTTTTTCAGGCGGACCTGAACGGATGCTTCATGGAGGTCTATGGAGCGTCGGATGTCAGCGGTCCGAAAAAGTGTGATGGAGGAAAAAGCTATTTTTCCATCCGTCATCGGATCGGATGACGACGGACTCTACGGTCCGTCGTCACCCGATCTCCCATTGGGGAGAGCGGCGCTTTGACAGGTCCGTCCCTGCGCAGTGTGCCGAGACGGACCTGTCATCTTCCTGCTCAGCGGAGATCGCTCCGGCGATCCCCGCTGAGCAAGCGGATATCCACGGGGCGGATCTGTACTGATCCGTCCCGTGTGAAAGAGGCCTTTAGCAGTGGAACTTAAGTATAAACATTGTAACGATTTGTCCTTTAGATCAAAGGAATAGACTTTGGTGTGTAAATGAGGGAAGTTTAACCGCTTAAACACTAAACCTTTTTCTGACATTTGTTGGTTTCAAGTTAAAATAATTTTTTTTTTTGCAAGAAAATTACTTAGAACCTCCAAACATTATATATATATATTTTTTTAGCCGAGACCCTAGAGAGCAAAATGGTGGTTATTGCAATATTTTATGTCACACTGGATTTGCGCAGCAGTCGTTCAAATGCAATTTTTGGGGAAAAAATTACACTTTAATGAATAAAAAAAAAAAAAACTAACCAGTAAAGTTAGCCCAATTTTTTTTGTATAATGTAAAAAGATTTTACGCCGTGAGAATCGTTATCTTTTTATTCTAAGCAAAAAAATTGCGATTCTTATTTTCGCCAGAATCGCGCAGCACTACCTTATGTGAAGATCTTTGTTGTAACAAATGGTATGATTACAAGGTCTCTTTAACATAGAAAAACTGCAGGAGATGCAGATTGATTGCGGAGGGATCAGAAGCTTTATGAGGTGGCACATAACCAAGGTGACAATAAGGGCATTGCTCCTTATAAATAAAATACAGCTTGGCAAACGGTCCCGGGGAAGGAAGTACTGCTTACTGTAATAGGTATTAGCAAGGCATCGCTGTTTAATGCCAATAACCCTCTGCAAAAGCAAATGAGATGCTTGGATGTATAAAAAGAGAATTAAAAGAAGTCATGATAGTATATTATTAATCACTTTTAAGGCCACATCATGAATATAGGGCACTGTTTTGGACACCACACTGCAAGGAAATAGGAAATTTGGGCAGCATTCAAAGTTGGGCAGCTAAATTAATAACAGGGATGGAAAATGTCTCCTGCAATGAAAGGTCAGAAAAACTGGGCTTGTTTAGTTTGGCAAAAAAAAGACTTATAATTGAACTAATTAATACTTATAAATATACCCAAGGTCATTAAAAAGATTTGGCAAATGGACAACAAGGATTGTCTTTCATTCTCAGCAGCTCTATGGTGAAATATATGCAAAATGTACTTTACAGGAAGTTCAGCTCACGGAAGTGAGGTGTGATCTCTACACTGGGGAGAGGATCTGACCTTTCCGAAATGGGCCAACTGCAGCCAGCAACTCTACCAAGAGGTTAGCTGACCCCCCTGGCTGGCCACTTCCTACCTCTGATTACTACATTACTAGGGAAGTTAGTTCCGCTCCACACCCAGTTTGGCAATACCACTTATCTACGCTCCCCTTCCTTTTTCTTTGCAGTGTCATGACAGTGCCACCTCTTAAAAGGTAAGGGTGTCAGGACTGGGCTCAGCCCCTCCTTCTCTGAGCTGGCTGCTCAGCTGTTGGCTAATTGCCAGCTCCTATCTCTCCACAGTTACTCAGCTGTTGATGATATCCTGCTCGTCAGTCCTGCCTACTTAAGCCGTCCAATCCAGAGGAGATCTGCCTTCGCCTTGGTCAACATTAAGGATGAGCTCAGGCGTGTTCGCATGGTCCACGTGCAGAGCCCGCCAGGAAGTCGGCGCAGCGCTGCGCTAATCACAGGCAGTGAGACATTGCCCAGATGCGCGGCTGCAGAGATCTGGCAATGTCTCACTGCCAGTGATTAGCGCAGCGCCGACTTCCTGGCGGGCTCTGCACGTGGACCATGCGAACACGCCTGAGTTCATCCCTAGTCAACATCACAGAAACATTCTCCTGCAATCCTGTTCAAGATTTGTTACCCATGAATAAGTCAATCTTTGACAAATCGGACGTCGGGAGGGAGGCGTGCTGACGCCATCGCCGTCTAGGACGGGTGTCTACAAACCGGCCGGCTTACTTCATTTTACACACATGCGTTTTTAAAGATTTTAAATCTAAGTGCTTTACTTTTTTGTATAATATATTGTTTCCTGTAATTGAGTTACACTATGGTGAGCTTTCTTTCCTTGCTGAAATCGTGATTGCTGCCTTTGGACTGCCTATCGATTTGGGACTCCCTGGTTTGCTCTCAGTGTATTCGCAAGAGGTGATCTGAGGTCTTGATGCTGTGTCGATACTACAGGCTCTATATCGCTTGCCTTCTGGTAAGCGTATATGCTGCATGGTGGTGGTTCACTCATTTGGTGGTGTTTTGTGTTAATCACAGAAGAAAAATCATTCATAGAATTTTCTGTCACCTTCATCACTGGGATTTAATATATACCGGGGGTCCCCGAGTTACGAACTCGTTAGGGACTGCCCGCCTGTACGGAAGTCGGAAATGTTCGTAAGTCGGCCGCGCATTCGCAGACCGACAAATACGGAGATTTCCGGACATTTCCGATGTTCCGTCTAATGCCGTTCTGCGCATGCGCGGCAAATTACGGAAATTTCCGGCATTTTCCGAGGCTCCGTATGGCCGCGCATGCGCAGAACGGCCGAAAGACGTGAAAAACACTGAAGAATGGCGGAGGGTCACCGCAGCGCCCCGTTCGTAAGTAGGGGTTGTTCGTAGGTCGGGGACCCCCTGTGTATATATATATATATATATATATATATATTTTGACTATGTTTGTTCTATTTACTTTTATTATTAAACAAGTGTGATTTAACTGTACTTCTGTCTCAGCTTTCATGGTTTCTGACAAAGGGTAGGGCAAGTAAAAAAAAAAAAAGACTGAGGATAGGTCACAATTCATAACATTTTTATGATTTTTACAGCCCTCCCCATGAAACCTTGATGCTAGTTCATGAACTGAAACTTGGATCTCCTTCACCTAGACACTACCTTCACAGAAATAGTCACTTATGTTCTCAGGCTCTCATTGGCAGCACAGATACCCGGATAAGAGCACCTGCTGGGTCTAGTGCAAGCTGGTTTGTCAGAGGCGCCTAGTGCAGGCTATACACGGGCAGGGGCAGCAAATTCAGTCTCCATCACTAAGCATTTGGTCAAAGATTCAATTAAATAACTTTGCAAGTAAGGCCCCTTTCACACGAGGCGGATCCGCTTCCATGGAGTCCGCCGGCTCAGCGGGAGATCTCTCCGTTGATCTCCGCTGAGCCGGCGAATGACAGGTCCCTCTCTGCTCACTGAGTGGGAGGGGCTTGTCGAGCGCCGCTGGTCTCTATGGAGAGATCGGTTGAAAATGCACAGCATGTGTCACCCGATCCACCAGTGAGGGATCCGGACGTAGGGCCATCCGTCTGCTTTTGGCGGATTGGACCGGGTCGGATGCCAGCGGATATGTCTCCACTGACATCCATCGCTCCATAGACCAGCATGTAGCGCCCGTTCAGGTCCACTATCAAAACTGACATGCGGACCTGAACGGTCCGTCAGTGTGAAAGGGCCTTTAAACCCACAATCAGTGCCTGGTTCCTCCTGTCAGGTAACCCGTGTTCCTCTGGATCGACCACAGTGATCAGTGAGAAGAACCTTGCTCAGTCGAGTTTCGACTTGTCTGGAAGAGCCATTTGTGGTGATTGTAACATTAGTGTAAAAGTATTATTCTAATTTGAAGACATTTTGCAGCTTACTTTCCATATATTGGAGGAGATGAAAGGCATCATCATAGCGGAATTGAAAAGGGTAGAAAAGTAACCTTGTTTTATTAACAGACTTCCATAGTAAAACCCTCTAAAAGGGCACGGAGTTCCTCCAACCAAACCACTCCCTCCATTGTGAATGTCTCCGGTAGGAGGTTCGCACATCATGTTATCCTCCAATAAAGGATGCCGTGTCTTACCCAGTCAACAGAAGACCAGATCTTTACCCGATCTTTCAGGTGGGGCATGTCACCCCACAATGACTCCAACATGGACCATAAGCGCAGGTTCTTCATGCACTAATAATACCTTAGTGTTTGCTTAAATCGCTTCAAAGGGAAACAAGGCACTGCTATTTCAAAAGTGACAGGGGGGTTGCTCAAGTTTATTGCCAAACGACAAAAAACCCTGCTGCCAAAGACAACACATGGAATAGAGAGCTTTCAGTGACAGATCCAATGATTTGTGATCACTCAAACCTGGTACTGAGTTTTGTAGGGATTGGAGAGGAACACAATTGTTCGTCAAGATGTCTAAACAAAATTCCACATCGACTTCCTGGGAGACAAGAAAAAACCTTCGTATGATACAAGCATTCACTCTTGTCTGGTGGGGCACATTTTTTGGGGGGGAAAAAATACAATTTTTTGGGGGGAAAAATACAATTTTTTTGGGCGAAAAAATACACATTTTTTGGGTGGGGAAAAAATACACATTTTTTGGGTGGGGAAAAAATACACATTTTTTGGGTGGGGAAAAAATACACATTTTTTGGGTGGGGAAAAAATAAACATTTTTTTTTTGGGGGGGGGGGGGGGGATATAAAAAAATTTTGCGTGAAAAAATACACTTTTTTTGTAAAAAAATACACACATTTTTTTGTAAAAAAATACACACATTTTTTTGTAAAAAAATACACACATTTTTTTGTAAAAAAATACACACATTTTTTTGTAAAAAAATACACACATTTTTTTGGGAAAATAAAATACACATTTTTTTTGAAAAAAATACACATTTTTTTTGAAACAAAATACACATTTTTTTTGAAACAAAATACACATTTTTTTTGAAAAAAAATACACATTTTTTTTGAAAAAAAATACACATTTTTTTTGAAAAAAAATACACATTTTTTTTTGAAAAAAAATACACATTTTTTGGGGGAAAAGATAGGAGTAGAAAGATTAATTCCCTTCCACTCGGGTCTCCTGTTTCTTTTTATTACGAAAAGAAGACCAGTTCTGGGCCTGTAATCACCAAACAAATCATGCCAGCTATTCACTTAGGGTCCAATCGGGGACCACAGCTTTAGACTGAAGAGATAAAGGTTGACCAACGTGTTAACTGTTCTCTGTCCGTATGTCGGAGTTGTGATCTATTCCGTTTTTAGGCCCCATGCACACGAGACGCAGTTAAACGCGCGTTCAGAGGCAGTTGGACACTTTTTTCAACTGCCCCCAAACGCATGCAATGTTATCCTATGTGTCCATGTACACAGTCTCGTTTTTTCCCGTTTTTATGCAGTTGCGTTTAACCTCGTTTTCCATAAGCAAAAAAAAATGGGTTCAGACACTTTGCTTTTCCACGTTTCAGACGCAAAACGCGGCTCAACGCGGCACCCACGTTTGGGTTTATAAGCGTTTTTAAAAGGAACCCAATTTTTTGGACCAGAAAACTCAGAAATATGATGGTAAACCATAAAAAATACTAAAAAAAATTGGTTTAAAATGTCGTAATTACTTTAGATGAACATGCAACCTGTAGAATTTTTTAAACGTCGCCTATGGAGATTTTTAAGTGTAAAAGTTTGTCGCCATTCCACGAGCGGGCGCAATTTTGAAGCGTGACATGTTGGGTATCAATTTACTCGGCGTAATATTATCTTTCACAATCGAAAAAAAAAAAAATTGGGCTAACTTTACTGTTGTCTTATTTTTTAAATCAAATAATTATATTTTTTCCAAAAATAGTGCCCTTGTAAGACCGCTGCACAAATACGGTGTGGCAGAGAAAGTATTGCAACGACCGCCATTTTATTCTCTAGGGTGTTACAAAAAATATATATATATATATATATATAATGTTTGGGGGTTCGAAGTAATTTACTAGCAAAAAAAAATGTTTTAAACCAGTAAACACCTAATCTCAAAACGAGGCTCTGTCCTTAACCACTTTCAGACCGCCCACCGTCAGTATACGTCGGCTGTTTGAAGAGGAATATTATTTTTTAATTCAAAAAGTGTATTTTTCCAAAAAAAAAATATTTTTCCAAAAAAAAAAATGTATTTTTTTTTTCCAAAAAAAAAAATGTATTTTTTTCCAAAAAAAAGTGTATTTTTCCAAAAAAAAGTGTATTTTTCCAAAAAAAGGTGTATTTTTTTCCAAAAAAAAAAGTGCGCTTGCAAGACCGCTGCGCAAATACGGTGTGACAGAAAGTATTGCAACAACTGCCATTTTATTCTGTAGGTGTTAGAGGGGAAAAAAAAAGGATGTTTGGGGGTTCTAAGTAATTTTCTAGCAAAAAAAAAAATGTTTTTAACTTGTAACCATCACATCTAAAAAAAGAGGCTCGGTCTAAAGTGGTTAAAAAGACTGCAGTCTCTAATAATGTGAAATCCCCACAATGCTCCTGTAGCCAAAGTCCATGTTAGCCAGTCTTCTGATCAGCTGATTGTGCAGCACTTTTCTTATTCATGCCAAGTAAACCGATTTAAAAAAATAACAATAACAAAGTGCTTTCATGCCATGTGCCCCACTGATTCATGTGCCGTATGAATTTTAGTAATAGGTCCACTTCATATGCCATTTCTGCCCACTTACTTCCAATGAAACAGAAAAATGTAATGGAATCTTAACAAAACTGGCCAAAGTGGAGTTTAAAAAAAAAAAAAAGAGGAAATACTCTGTGAATAATAACAGAAAGAGACAGTTGTGCAAAAAATAATGCCTTTGGCTGAATCACAAGAAAGCCAGGGAGAGCGCGACCACAGCAAATAAACCGCAAGGAAATCAGATGAGCCGTGAGCCAATGAGATGGGCAGCGAGACAGTGTCCCGCTGCCAGTTACAGATAAGATTTAAACTGTGGTCTGAGGTTTACCATCACATCCTGTTATGTTTCGTGCACTCTTCTCAGTTGGTTACGGTAAGGAGAAGAGAAAAAAAAATTCTCTGTTCAAGCTTCACCCTTACACTGCCAATCGGCTGGAGGGAAACAATCGTCTTTTTTTTAAAATGCAATTTATATCAGAAAGATGTTTATGTCACGGTGGGCTGCTTGGCAGAAATTATTGTTAATGTAAAATAAATAATCTATTTATAGATAGTTTATTTTTTCCCCAAAAATTTTTATTTTTTCAAAAAAAAAAGGGCGCTTGCAAGACCGCTGCGCAAATACGGTGTGACAGAAAGTATTGCAACAACCGCCATTTTATTCTCTATGGTGTTAGAGGGGAAAAAAAGGATGTTTGGGGGTTCTAAGTAATCTTCTAGCAAAAAAAATAAAATTTTTTTTGGAAAAAATAGGCGGAAGAAAAATGCTGCACACTCAGCTGATCAGAAGACTGACCAACATGGACTTTGGCTACAGGGGCATTGTGGGTATTTCACATTATTAGAGACTGCAGTCATTTTAACCACTTAAGGACTGAGCCTCTATTTTAGATGTGTTGGTTACAAGTTCAAAACATTAATTTTTTTGGTAGAAAATTACTTAGAACCCCCAAACATCCTTTTTTTTCCCTCTAACACCCTAAAGAATAAAATGGCGGTTGTTGCAATACTTTCTGTCACATCGTATTTGCGCAAGCGCACTTTTTTTGGGAGAAAATACAATTTTTTTTGTGGAAAAAAATACACATTTTTTTTGGGGGGGGGATATAAAAATTTTTTTGGGGGGGGGGATATGTAAAAAAAATTTGGGGAAAAAAATACACTTTTTTGGGGGAAAATATATACAATTTTTTTGGAGAAAAATTACAATTTTTTTGGAAAAAATTACAATTTTTTTGGAGAAAAATTACAATTTTTTTGGAGAAAAATTACAATTTTTTGGAAGAAAAATTACAATTTTTTTGAAGAAAAATACAATTTTTTTGGAAAGAAATACAATTTTTTTGGAAAGAAATACAATTTTTTTGGAAAGAAATACACTTTTTTTGGAATAAATAGGTGGAAGAAAAATGCTGCACACTCAGCTGATCAGAAGACTGACCAACATGGACTTTGGCTACAGGAGCATTGTGGGTATTTCACATTATTAGAGCCTGCAGTCGTTTTAACCACTTAAGGACTGAGCCTCTATTTTAGATGTGATGGTTACAAGTTCAAAACATTTTTTTTTTTTGCTAGAAAATTACTTAGAAACCCCAAACATCCTTTTTTTTCCCTCTAACACCCTAGAGAATAAAATGGCGGTTGTTGCAATACTTTCTGTCACATCGTATTTGCGCAAGCGCACTTTTTTTTGGAAAAAATACACTTTTTTTTGGAAAAAATACACTTTTGCCAGTCTTCTGATCAGCTAATTGCGCAGCATTTGTATTATTCATGCCAAGTAAACCGATTTAAAAAAATAAACTCTCTATTTATATCAGTGAGATGTTTATGTCATGGTGGGCTGCTTGGCAGAAATTATTGTCAATATAAAAGAAATAATGTATTTATAGATAGTTTGTGATTTCCGATGAACAATGGGGGGGGGGCAGGCTGTTCTCAGGCTCTGCGTTCTACTTAGTAGTGCTGCACAGTGCTTGTGATCTACGGCTCCTGATTCTCAATACAAGCTTATTAAAGTAGAACTAAAGGCCAAACCGTTTTTTTTTTTTTAAAGAGAGTGGAGAAGGATTAGAGCACCTGTCAGGTTTTTATTGCCGCCTGTGCCCCTGTTAGGCTAAGTTTACACTTGTGCAGGGTGAGAACGCATGCAGAATCGTGTGCCTGACCTGCAGACAAGCCACATTGCTCGTTAATTCTTTATGGCTCCCTCATTTATTGGAAAACGTGGCGCATTTTTATCTGTGCAAAACTGCAGAGTGCTGGTTTCGTGTGATTCCGTTTTCAATAAGTGTTGGGGACTTTTTCTCCACGTTTCCCACAGATACAGCAGTTCATTCAAACCAATCGGCTGCTGCCAGGCTGCCTATAGGGGGGTACCACCAGGCCTCCTGTAGGGGGCCCAGGCACACACGGGGGCCCGGGGAGCAGGGGAATCAGTGCGGCGGGACAAGAGGACAATTACAGAACAATCCACTGTCTCTGTGTCTCTCCCTCCAGCAGCTGAAAGTGGTTTCTCCCCCTCTCCCTGCTGCCGGCTTTCAGCTGCTGGGGGGGGGGGAGAGACACACACACAGTGCATTGTTTTGTAATTGTCATCCTGTCCCGCCTCTCTGTGTGCCGCCCACATCCGATTCCCTTCTGTGTCCCTGGGCCCTACATCAACCCCCCCCCCCCCTCGAGCAGCGCTGTCGGTTTTTCTCTCCCACTGGCTGCTGCGGGCACACAGGCGGATGGAGAGTGGGGGGGGGGGGGGGGGGGATTAGGGTCTGGTAAATATGTAATTTACTGGCCTCTTCTTTTTCTGAATTGGACACAGTGAGCCATCGGTGCGGATCACTCCTGTGTCCATTCATAACTGAGCATAGTAAACTGTGTTTACTATGCTTCAGTTTATGAATGAACAGGAATCTCTGTCTCCTTTCCATTCATCTTCAGTGCAACCGTGGCTGCTAAGAAAGGAGTTGAAGAATCTGTGTCATCATATCCTTTCTCTGTCTCAAAGATTAGATCTTAGGTGGTCTATTTAGACCCCTGATATTTCAACCAACCCCCCCAGTGTTGTAAAAAAAAAAAAAAGAAAAAAAGGTTTTTCATTAAAAAACTATCAATAAATGGTATATTACATGCTGTTCATACTCACTCAGTCACTGTGAGATTCATTTTTTGCATTCTGCAAAAAAACCTGGTTGATCCTGCTGCTCGCTATCTCCCCCTTCTGTCCATGTCCCCAATTCAGCTAGGGATTAAGCAGCTGTGGTGGCAACTCTGCACATGCTCAGTTTTCAGTGAGTTTCTATGCTGAGCATTTCCTCCCTATCACATCTGAGCAGCTCATGTGACTTTAGAGTCACACATGTGGGCGTATACACAGTGATAAATGACAGCCCGCTCCCTCCCTCCACCGCCATGCCCGCTAAACACAATGGGAGCGGAATATTACATGTAGATTTATGGAGGCTTCACCTCCCTCTTATTCTAACACATGGGCTGGATGGGCGTGACACAGCCTGTGTCAGAAATCTGCCCACACCATGTTATTGCCAAGAAATAATAAAGATTTGATTTCAAATATATATTTATGACAATTTTATGACAGTTTATTATTATTTTTTATTTATTTTTACTCTTTTTTTTTTTTTTTAACATGTTACCACCACCAGAGATCCTGCTTATGTTTCCCAGCAGGCAGGCTGGGAAGGAGCTGGGTCATGTGACAGCTGGATTAGGAAAAAGGTACTTAGATTTTTTTTTTTTTATTAAAATAATTACAGTGCCATCATCCATATACAGAAATAGAAGGGACAGTAAGTTATCAGTGTGTGTTTAGTATCACTTTAACTTTCTCAGACTAAAGATCAGATTTCTGGGTGGATTATCGTTTTATCTCCGCTGTTTTTCGGTCAGCCTGGATACATAGAAAGCTATCAGTGATACTATCCACAAACCTCTATAAGGCTTGATTCACACTAATGCGTTTTTTGATGCATTTTGCAGAAATGCAGGGAAATTTTTTAACATGGGTTCCTATGGAACATGTTGAAATCAATGCATTTTTGTGCCTCTGCGTTTTTGGAAAGGGTCGGGGACTTTTTTTCATGCAAAATGCAGCGTTTTGCATGTAATAGAAGTCAATGGACCCGAATCCAAAACGCAAGTACCGCGTTTTTTTTTCATTTTTTTACACTGTATATAGCTGGTTGCTAAGCAACCACAGTGTAAAAAAAAAATCATGGCAAAATCGCGGTAAAAACGAATGTCTAAAAACGCGACGAGCAACGCAAAAAGCACTGCAGAAACGCTCAAAAGCAACATGCATAGATGTGACTCGAGCCTTATACCATTAGGCTGGGTTCACACATGTGCGACTGCGGTTTTCCATCCAGGATCTGGTGTGTTTCTATTCACTGGTTCAGGTAAACATTTTTGCCTGAATTCACACCTAAACCGGAGCCAAAAACGCACAGGACCCTTTTCAAAACCGCACTTCTGCCGCCCCAGACATATGTGAGCCGTCACATCATTAAAAGACGGTCACATTCACGTTATGTGAATTGGATGCGGTTAAAAACACATTCCAATTCACATATATGTGAACCCAGTCTTATAAAAAATAAAAACAGCAAGTAAAATGAATTACATCAGAAATTACTCAAAAAGTCCACATAAACAGTTATACACACGATCGGAATTCCGGCCAGAAAAAGACCGATCGAGAGCTTTTCATCGGGAAAATGCGACCGTGTGTAGGCTCCATCGGAATTTTGCTGGCCGAATTTCCGACAGCAAAGAATTGAGAGCATGTTCTCAATTTTTCCGACAGAAAAGGTTTCATTGGAAATTCCGATCGTCTGTAGCAGTTCTGACGCGCAAAATTCCTACGCATGCTCGGAAACAATTCGACGCATGCTCGGAAGCATTGAACTCGGCTCGTTGTAGTGTTTTGTACGTCACCGCGTTCTTGACTCGGAATTTGGTGTGATCGGGTGTAGGCAAGACAGTTTGAGCGGAATTCCGTCTGAAAAACCGTCAGAGCTTTTTCCGACGAGAATTCCGATCGTGTGTACGCGGCATTAGAATGCATTACATTTTTCCCCTTTAACAAATTTTTTCTGTTGCTGCCGGTCAGTTGGTTTTGAAGGGCCCTAGTAGAATATAGTCACTGAGCTGGGGGCAGAATTGGGGTAATTGTGTCCCTGAGGATTCATGTACACGGGACGTTTTTACAACCTCTCCTGAATGATTTACCTTGACAGAGTAGTAACCCACGTTTAAAACGACTATTTGCCACGTTTGCGTTTCAAAGTGTTTTAAAAAAAAAAAAAAAATAAATTTTTATTTTTTTTTTTTTTAAATAGCCAAAAATGAAAAACACCTGTTAACGAAACATGAGTTAGCGCGTTTAGAAGCGCCTGGCGCTTGAAATGCCTCTAAACTCAGCTTCTGAACCCATTTTTTTGCATTCCAAAAAAAGCCTCTAAACTCATCTGCCTAGAAACGACCCTGTGTACATGTAGCGATAAGATGCACAGTGTAAATGAGGCCTTAAAGTGGTGTTTCCACCAAAAAAAAATTATTGCTTAAAATTAATAAAAAAAATAATAATTAAATAATTGGAAAAAAATAAAATTTTACTCACCTCTAAATGCCTGTTGCTAGGGGGTCCCTCGTAGTCTGCCTCAATCAGTGCCCAGGCTGGTGACATCACTTCCCCTTGGCACAGTCAGTCATCTGGGACACGTGACAGGTCCCAGATGACTGCGCGGCGTATCACGGCGCGCAGCGCCGCTCGCGCATGCGCAGTGGGTGCCCGGCTGTGAAGCCACAGCCGGGTGCCCACAGTAAGAATGTCGGCGCTGCAAGCGGAGCGGGGAGCGAGGGGGGGCTTTGTTCCCCCGCATTGCTGGACCCTGGGACAGGTAAGTGTCCGATTATTAAAAGTCAGCAGCTGCAGTATTTGTAGCTGCTGACTTTTATTTTTATTTTTTTTAGGGGGCACCCCACTTTAACCACTTACCAACCGCTGCACGCCGATATACAGCACAATGGCAGCGGTGGGCAAATGGGCGTACCTGTATGTCAGACGGAAGGAAGTGACGTCACCCGCGGCCACTACCATTTACTATTTACATGCTGTATATACCGAGCACCGGGTTACAAGTACTTCTCTTGTGAGTTTTTATATTTTCCTTTTACGTATTAAATGCTGTATATGCAGAGAGCACTATGGTTTCTTGCTTTTTTGTTTACATGATTCGTAGTGGTACTTGAAAGAGTTGCTTGCGATTGGCAAGGTGCTAATTCTACGAGAGTTGCTTTTGATACATCTACCGTACCAGTAAGGAGCAATTATTGATTTCTGTGGAACATCATCACACACCCCAGGGGAAAAGTGCTTTCTGACCCTCTGTAATTAAAGGGTCCATTAAGTGAGGTGAACGGCCATCTTAAGAATCGGTGGAGGTTTATCACGAAGTCACCTGCATGCATCCATTGTTTATTCACTATTGAAGACACCATTGGATTGTTGTATTCATATCACCATTTTATATGGACATGTATATGGACTATTTTGTTTATTAGTGTTTTTTAGCGCTGTGCCATTCTTTTTATCTTTTTATGTACCTGTATGTAAACTTTAATTGGCGGGGCTAGTGGGCGCTCGCTCGCCGCATACAGCGTGCCCGTGGGACTCGCGGACTCTTTGTCCGCCGGTGACCCGGCGATCGTGTCGCGAGCCACAGAGCGGGGAATCTAAACAAGGCATATCCCCTTTCTGCCTAGTGACATGACAGAGATCACAGCTCCCTGTCATTTGGAGCAGTGATCGCTGTCATGTGAGTGGAAGCCCACCACCCCCATAGTTAGAATCACTCTCTAGTACACACTTAACCCCTTGATCGCCCCCTAGTGTTTAACCCCTTCCCTGACAGTGTCATTTACACAGTAATCAGTGCATTTTTATAGCACTGATCGCTGTATAAATGACAATGGTCCCAAAATAGTGTCAAAAGTGTCCGATGTGTCCGCCATAATGTCGCAGTCACGATAAAAATCACAGATCGGCACCATTACTAATAAAAAAAAAATAATAATAAAAATGCTATAAATCTATCCCTATTTTGTAGACGCTATAACTTTTGCGCAAACCAATCAATATACGCTTATTGGGATTTTTTTTACCAAAAATATTTAGAAGAAGAACACATATCGGCCTAAACTGAGGAAAAAAAATTTTAATTTTTTTTATATATTTTGGGGGGATATTTATTATAGCAAAAAGTAAAAAATTGCTTTTTTTTTTTTTCAAAATTGTCGCTCTTTTTTTTGTTTATAGCCCAAAAAATTAAAAAAACGCAGAGGTGATCAAATATCAGCAAAAGAAAGCTCTATTTGTGGGAAAAAAAGGACGTCAATTTTGTTTGGGTGTAACGGCGCACGACTGCGCAATTGTCAGTTAAAGCGACGCAGTGCCGAATCGCAAAAAGTGCTCTGGTCAGGAAGGGGGTAAAATCTTCCGGGGCTAAAGCGGTTAAAGAGAACACAACAACCCGGGTGTCCACCATCCTGCGCTCCAATATTACCACTATTTTTGAAAGTTACATAATGCTTTAATTTTTACAAGTGTATATAGCAAACATAAATCAGACCCAGCTGAGGATGAAGAGCGACGTGGGACTTGGCTCCATAGGAGAGCCAGCTTTACGCCACGGCTGATTTTACTGATTTTCTTGTGGTTTCTATCCTATTGTTAGACTTCATTGCTCTTTCACAATTACAGAAAAAAATGTAATTTAGCAAACAATGGAAGCTTCCCGCACCCAGACTTTAAAAAAGAAAGATGATGTTGGTTAACTTAGTATGCCAATATGTTGTATTGTCTTTTCCTAAATAAAAAAATATTGTAAAAGGAATAAAAAAAAAATCAGTTGTGCGAGGGTTAAACTGTCTGTCAGTCTGCAAAAAACACCAGGCCTCCTAACTCATGCGTTCCCTCCATTTCCCCGACAGTCATCAACCTGCTTCCAGCTCTGCTGCTGTCAATCAACTACTGCTGAGAGACTTGCCAGGGCATGTACTACACTCCACATCCTATACCCTCCGTACTACACTCATGTACCATAGTGCCCCTCCACACCCTGTACCCTGCGTACTACACTCCTGTACCATAGTGCCCCTCCACATCCTGTACCCTCCGTACTACACTCCTGTACCATGGTGCCCCTCCACACCCTGTACCCTGCGTACTACACTCCTGTACCATAGTGCCCCTCCACACCCTGTACCCTGCGTACTACACTCCTGGACCATAGTGCCCCTCCACACCCTGTACCCTGCGTACTACACTCCTGGACCATAGTGCCCCTCCACACCCTGTACCCTGCGTACTACACTCCTGTACCATAGTGCCCCTCCACACCCTGTACCCTGCGTACTACACTCCTGTACCATAGTGCCCCTCCACACCCTGTACCCTGCGTACTACACTCCTGTACCATAGTGCCCCTCCACATCCTATACCCTCCGTACTACACTCCTGTACCATGGTTCCCCTCCACACCCTGTACCCTGCGTACTACACTCCTGTACCATAGTGCCCCTCCACACCCTGTACCCTCCATACTACACTCCTGTACCATAGTGCCCCTCCACATCCTGTACCCTCTGTACTACACTCCTGTACCATAGTGCCCCTCCACACCCTGTACCCTGCGTACTACACTCCTGTACCATAGTGCCCCTCCACATCCTATACCCTCCGTACTACACTCCTGTACCATAGTGCCCCTCCACACCCTGTACCCTGCGTACTACACTCCTGTACCATAGTGCCCCTCCACACCCTGTACCCTCCGTACTACACTCCTGTACCATAGTGCCCCTCCACATCCTGTACCCTGTGTACTACACTCCTGTACCATAGTGCCCCTCCACATCCTGTACCCTGTGTACTACACTCCTGTACCATAGTGCCCCTCCACATCCTGTACCCTCCTGTACCATAGTGCCCCTCCACATCCTGTACCCTGTGTACTACACTCCTGTACCATAGTGCCCCTCCACATCCTGTACCCTGCGTACTGCACTCCTGTACCATAGTGCCCCTCCACATCCTGTACCCTGCGTACTACACTCCTGTACCATAGTGCCCCTCCACATCCGTACCCTGCATACACACTCCTGTACCATAGCACCCCTCCACATCCTGTACCCTCCGTACTACACTCCTGTACCATAGTGCCCCTCCACATCCTGTACCCTCCGTACTACACTCCTGTACCACAGTGCCCCTCCACATCCTGTACCCTGTGTACTACACTCCTGTACCACAGTGCCCCTCCACATCCTGTACCCTGCGTACTACACTCCTGTACCATAGTGCCCCTCCACATCCTGTACCCTCTGTACTACACTCCTGTACCATAGTGCCCCTCCACATCCTGTACCCTCCGTACTACACTCCTGTACCATGGTGCCCCTCCACACCCTGTACCCTGCGTACTACACTCCTGTACCATAGTGCCCCTCCACACCCTGTACCCTCCGTACTACACTCCTGTACCATAGTGCCCCTCCACATCCTGTACCCTCTGTACTACACTCCTGTACCATAGTGCCCCTCCACACCCTGTACCCTGCGTACTACACTCCTGTACCATAGTGCCCCTCCACATCCTATACCCTCCGTACTACACTCCTGTACCATGGTGCCCCTCCACACCCTGTACCCTGCGTACTACACTCCTGTACCATAGTGCCCCTCCACACCCTGTACCCTCCGTACTACACTCCTGTACCATAGTGCCCCTCCACATCCTGTACCCTGTGTACTACACTCCTGTACCATAGTGCCCCTCCACATCCTGTACCCTGTGTACTACACTCCTGTACCATAGTGCCCCTCCACATCCTGTACCCTGTGTACTACACTTCTGTACCATAGTGCCCCTCCACATCCTGTACCCTGCGTACTGCACTCCTGTACCATAGTGCCCCTCCACATCCTGTACCCTGCGTACTGCACTCCTGTACCATAGTGCCCCTCCACATCCGTACCCTGCATACACACTCCTGTACCATAGCACCCCTCCACATCCTGTACCCTCCGTACTACACTCCTGTACCACAGTGCCCCTCCACATCCTGTACCCTCTGTACTACACTCCTGTACCACAGTGCCCCTCCACATCCTGTACCCTGCGTACTACACTCCTGTACCATAGTGCCCCTCCACATCCTGTACCCTCTGTACTACACTCCTGTACCATAGTGCCCCTCCACATCCTGTACCCTCCGTACTACACTCCTGTACCACAGTGCCCCTCCACATCCTGTACCCTCTGTACTACACTCCTGTACCATAGTGCCCCCTCCACATCCTGTACCCTGCGTACTGCACTTCTGTACCATAGTGCCCCTCCACATCCTGTACCCTGCATACACACTCCTGTACCATAGTGCCCCTCCACATCCTGTACCCTGCGTACTACACTCCTGTACCATAGTGCCCCTCCACATCCTGTACCCTGTATACTACACTCCTGTACCATAGTGCCCCTCCACATCCTGTACCCTGTATACTACACTCCTGTACCATAGTGCCCCTCCACATCCCGTACCCTGTATACTACACTCCTGTACCATAGTGCCCCTCCACATCCGTACCCTGTATACTACACTCCTGTACCATAATGCCCCTCCACATCCTGTACCCCATTTTTCTACACTCCTGTACCATAGTGCCCCTCCAAACCCTGTAACCCATTTTTCTACACTCCTGTACCATAGTGCCCCTCCACATCCTGTACCCTATGTTCTACACTTCTGTACCATAGTGCCCCTCCACATTCCATACCCTATGTTCTACACTCCTGTACCATAGTGCCCTTCCTCATCCTGTACCCTATATTTTACACTCCTGTACCATAGTGCCCCTCCACATTCCATACCCTACTGTATGTTCTACACTCCTGTACCATAGTGCCCCTCCTCATCCTGTACCCTGTGTACTACACTCATGTACCATAGTGCCCCTCCACATCCTGTACCCTATGTTCTACACTCCTGTACCATAGTGCCCCTCCACATCCTGTACCCTATGTTCTACACTCCTGTACCATTGTGCCCCTCCACATCCGTACCCTGCATACACACTCCTGTACCATAGTGCCCCTCCACATCCTGTACCCTATGTTCTACACTCCTGTACCATAGTGCCCCTCCTCATCCTGTACCCTGTGTACTACACTCATGTACCATAGTGCCCCTCCACATCCTGTACCCTGTGTACTACACTCATGTACCATAGTGCCCCTCCACATCCTGTACCCTGTGTACTACACTCATGTACCATAGTGCCCCTCCTCATCCTGTACCCTGTATACTACACTCCTGTACCATAGTGCCCCTCCACATCCTGTACCCTATGTTCTACACTCCTGTACCATAGTGCCCCTCCACATCCTGTACCCTATGTTCTACACTCCTATACCATAGTGCCCCTCCACATCCTGTACCCTATGTTCTATACTCCTGTACCATAGTGCCCCTCCACATCCTGTATTGATGATATTGGTAATTTGAATAATTTTCACTTTTTCACATGTTTGCGGTTTATGGGGCTGAAAGAAGAAGTCACTTATAGTTTAAAGAATTAAGCACTAGTGTATAGACAACTTTAGATTTTTTTTTTAAGGGGAAAGGGTGAGCGGGTGGTGAGTTTTTTTTTTATTTTATTTTTTTTGATAGTTTGCTGATGAGCCATATCATATCATATGTAGAGATAATATTGGAAAATATAAAGTCGAGACAAAGAGACTGGTTAGGGAGATGTTGGGGTTTATTTGGTGTTAGTCTAATCCTTGTATAATATAAAAGAAGGAATATAGTTTTACAAGGTAACTGTAATAGGAAGAATAGAATATTGGACGGACCCCTTAGGGTGAGGCCTTTCCCTCCCTTTTTTTTTTGTTTGTTTTTGTAGAGGTTTTGGGGTTTAGGGGAAAATAACCCGAGACAGGCATATAAACAGGATATAATGTGTAAATTAACAGTGGATATGAGTTATGGTCTTTTTTAATTGACTTGTTTTGTTAAATCTCAATAAAACGTTGATAATAAAAAGAAAAACACTTCCAGGTATCAATTACCCTCGTCGAGATCACAGCACTCCCCCCCCCGCTGAGAAAGATGCTTTCATCTGTTTTTTTTTTCCATCTCCAGAAGGATGGAGCCATCTTTGTTCAGCCATTATTCATTTTTTTCCTTCTACTGCCTGGACTGAAATGCTGACCCTGAGATGACTTGTTCATGTAAATATTGGTGGCTATGTTCAAAAATGTCCCTCCTGCGGAGCTACCCCGTTTCCCCCCAAAATAAGACCTAGCGTGATTGTCGGTGATGGCTGCAATATAAGCCCTACCCCCCAAATAAGCCCTACCCTGTTTCCCCGAAAATAAGCCCTACCCTGAAAATAAGACCTACCCTGAAAATAAGACCTACATGGACTTTTACTAGGGCTTATTTGGGGGGGGGGGGGGGTAGGGCTTATATTGCAGCCATCACCGACAATCACGCTAGGTCTTATTTTTAGGGAAACAGGGTATTGTGTTCTCCCGGTAGGTTGGCAAGGGCCTGTCTATGGCCGGCTTAAGGCCCCTTTTACACTTATATGACTTGTCCCACGATTTGGGACTGCAAAGTAGCATGACAAGTCGTTCCCCATGATTTCCAATGACAGCCACTCATATTAGTACCACTTCAAGTCGTTCCGACTTCAAAAGTAGTCGCTGCACTACTTTGGTCCGATTTTGATGCCACTTACACAGGCATTCCTTGAAATCGTGGCGAAATCACGGCAAAAATCGCAGCCGTTAATCGCGGTGAAGTCGCACAAGTGTGAAAGGGGCCTAACACAGATCAGCCCACGCTGCAGCCTCTCCTTTGCTACAAACTCACATTGTTGCAGTCTAATCACTGGAAGAGAGGAGACTGAGGAAATGCTTCCTCCTGCCTGCAGCTGACTGGTGGCATCTGACAGCCAATGAGGGCTCTTTAATGGTAAAAGGTGCATTTTTTTCTTTTTTTAATGGCACTGTAGCTGCATATAAAGTATTGAAAGGTTTACGTACCATAAAGCAACTTTAGCAAACACGTTTTATCTGAAAAGACCCATCAAAAAAAAAAAAAGGGAGCCCCCCCCCCCCCTTGCCCTTCCCGTATAATAATTTAAGCTGCAGTGTAATTTGGACAGAGGGTTCGCCTGGCCTGGAAAGAGAGGCGGGTTCTGTGTACATGTGTCAGGCCTCAGCTGGCTCAGGACACAAATCATAAAACGTCCCCCCCCCTCCACCCTCCCAAACAGGTGCACATGTGCCTGGAAGGAAACTTTGCTTTCACGCATCAGCCGTGCTTTATAGCGCCTGTCAGGATCATTATCCTGTGCGAGAAGGAAACGTGCAAGTGTTTTGGCTCACGGTGACATTAGAGCCATCAATCACAGGCTCCTAATCGTAGGGATTACACAGCCAGCTAATGCTCTTCCCATCCTTCCATGATCAACGTCATCCCTGCAAACCTGTCACTGAAGACTCATATCCAGTGACAAGGAAAAGGCAGAACCTCCAGAAAATAGGACCTCTGCGACTTACAGAGGTCAACGAGAGGAGGTGACCTTCAACCCACATCATCTGAGAACCTCAACATCTTCTTTTTACGTGAAAGGGGAAATACAATAAAAAGCAATATTATCAATTTTTATGGAGGCAGGTCAATAGCTGCTCACTGAAAAAAAAATGTTTTTTTCAAAAAGTGCCTAAAGACCTCTAGCAAAACGCTGTCCCGACCTGTATGTGTATGGTCAGACCAAGGAATATTTGTGTATGCAGGGTTTCTCAACTCCAGTCCTCAACAGGCCATGTTTTCAGGCTTCCCATTATTTTGCACAGGTGATTTGATCCGTTTCACTGCCTTAGTAATTACCACAGCCATTTCATCTGAGGGAAATCCTGAAAATATGACCTGTTGGGGCACCTTGAGGACTGGAGTTGAGAAACGCTGGTCTATAGCCTATTCATCACCTGTCCTCAAAAAGGCACAAAGTCCCACAAGAACCCTCCAAAATCTTGTGGAAACTCTTTGTAGAAAAGGTAGAAGCTGTTATAGTTGGAGAGTATGGAGGGCAAATCAATACTGATGTCAATAGTCTTGGAATAGAATGTGGCCATGTAGTGTATGTAGGCATTTTTTTGCTCATGTCTGAAGTCTACAGTCAGATTAGTCAGGTGCCACTTTACTGACCAGTGTGTCCAGAGAGGTGCCAGGCAACCTAGACACATTGGTAGGTCTAGTCTGCAGCCAGATTAGTCAAATGCCAGGTAACTGACCAATGTGTATAGATTAGTGCCAGCCATTCTTAGACACACTGGTAGGTCTAGTCTACAGCCAGATTAGTCAGATTCCAGACAACCAGCCATCCTAGACACATGGGTAAATTACCGCCAGATTAGTCAAACGCAAGGTAACCTACCAATGTGTCTAGATTGGTGCCAGCCACTCTAGACACTGCGGTCAGCCTAGTCTACTGCCAGAATAGTCAATTCCAGACAACCAGCCACCGCAGACACACTAGTAGGTCTACACTACTGCCAAATTAGTCAATTGCCAGTTAACCTACCAATGTGTCTAGATTGGTGACAGCCATTCTAGACACACTGGTGAGCCTAGTCTACTGCTAGAATAGTCAATCCCAGAAAACCAGCCACCGTAGACACACTAGTAAGTCTAGACTACCGCCAGATTAGTAAATTGCCAGTTAACCTACCAATGTGTGTAGATTGGTGCCAGCCATTCTAGACAAACTGGCAGGTCTAGTTTACAGCCAGATTAGTCCGATGCCAGACAACCAGCCACCCTAGACACATTGGTGGGTCTAGTCTACAGCCAGATTAGTCACATGCCAATTAACCTACCAATGTGTCTACATTGGTGCCAGCCATTGTAGACACACTGGTAGGTCAAGTTTACAGTCAGATAACCAACCACCCTAGACTCATTGGTAGGTCTAGTTTGCAGCCAGATTAGTCACATGGTAGTTAACCTACCAGTGTGTGTAGATTGGTGCCAGCCATTCCAGACGCACTGGTAGGTCTAGTCTACAGCCAGGTTAGTCAGATTCCAGACAACCAGTCAGCTTCGACACACTGGTAGGTCTAGTCTACAGCCAGATGCGTCAGGGCCGACAACCAGTCACCCTAGACACACTGGTAAGTCTAGTCTACTGTTAGATAAGTCAAATGCCAGTTAACCTACCAGTGTGTTTAGATTGGTGCCAGCCATTCTAGACACACTATTAAATCTAGTTTACAGCCAGATTAGTCAGATGCCAGACATCCAGCCGCCCTAGACACATTGGTATGTCTAGTCTACTCCCAGATAAGTCAGATGCCAGTTAGGGTGGTAGGAGGAAACCCTTACAAACCCAGGAAGAGTATACAAACTCCATGCAGACAGTGCTAACCAGTGTAAATGGAATTTAAGAGCACAGTAGTGAAAGGCAAGAGTACTAACCACCCTTCTGCTATTTCTTTACAGGCATTTTGTAAAACATGGGAGCTCACCGATACATTTAATATGTTTTTAAATGCTGATAAAAAAGAAGTGAATTCGACTTAAATTGTAACGCCACCCAAAAGGGGAGGTTCCACTTGTTTGCCTTCTCCTCCCCTCCTCTGTAACATTTGGCACTTTTTTGGGGGGGGGGGGGGCTGGTTTTGATAGGTACCCACTCCCACCCAGATCGCAGTGATCCGAGCAGAAGTCCCCCATCCTCCCCTCTTCACCCGCAGCATTCTGGGACACATCGCAGGTCCCAGAAGTGACCATTCATGCGGTGCAGCACCGCTTGCACATGCACAGTAGGAAGTCGGCTGTGAAGTCACAGGGCTTCACAGCCGGTTTTCCTTAGTTAGATGCCGGCGTCTGGAACCAAATCCCATTGAAGAATCGGCTCGAGTGAGAATGGCATTGGATCCCTGGACAGATAAGTGTCTTTACATTGAAAGTCAGCAGCTACAGTATTTGAAGCTGGTGACTTAAAATTTTCTTGGGGGGGCTGTAGTTCCTCTTTAAATTTGTAATCCCCTGCACAGCAGCAATAAGGCTAAAAGAGGAAGGGGCATAATTGAAGACATTCAGGTGAGTTCATAGGCGTCGCTAAGCCCCAACATTGGAGGAACATGCCCTAGGTCTTGTACCCAGTGCCCTGGGTCTGGCGAGAGTGCTAAAAGATCTAGTCACTCCATCGGAGTGATTTGCTTAGTTCTATGAAGGCAGCACACAGTGGAGGGCTATCCAGCCCGATGCTGCTTTTATAGTTTTGGCCCAGTGCAACAAGCAGAGATCTGTGAGCCTGAAGGAAGCGTGTGGAACCTGTACTGGTGAGTACACATTGCTCCCACTAACCACCGATAAAGGCGGGTACAGATTGTTGACCATCACAAGGGGGCACTATCACAGAGGGGCACTTATCACTGCCCTGAGGAGCACAGACTACTGCAAGGCATTTGCAGAGCTGCTTTCCCCACTGTATCAGAGGTCGCCCTGTACTTTCCTAATCCTAGAAACACCACTGGGTGAGTTGAATGCACACGTCCTGACAAGGAACATGCTGATCAGAGGAGAGAGCAGAGTGAACAAATGGATGAGATCACAATTCTGTTGCTGCTCCTTCACTGTCCAATCACAGGATGGGGGGGTTAACAAAATGCGTTACTAAACTACAGAAGAGAAAAGTCAGGTCACCAGGCTGACTGCGCATTCTGGCAGGGCCCTGTATATCTCAGGACATGGCAGAGAGAACTACAACCCCTTTGGGAAGTAGGAAGCTCCACCAATATATGTAGTTCAATTGTGTGTTTAGCTGCTTGTCTGGAGTTCCGCTTTAAGCAGAGTAGCAGAAGTTGAACCAGAGTGGGAAGTGTTAAGTCTTTTCTTGGGTGAAGGTTTTGGTAGATGGGCTGTCGGTTACGAAGTGAAGGGGGAACTGGTGGCGTCTTTGTTCTGGAATAGAAGTTCTGTTTGTATTGCGATGGTGAGGCGGCCCTGCTTCTCTTTAATGCCAGATTTTACAACCTTTGCTTTTGCACCTAAAGAAAGCCTATAGGATTACACATCTGCTTGGCCTGATACCAGAGCAGCTCAGGGAGATAAGGCACCTCAGCAGAGCCAAAGAAAGCAGCCTGGGACAAACCCTCTGTATTCTACCATTTTATTATTTTATAGGGTAATCTTCTGTTATCTTGGAAAAACACGTACGTACAACATGTGGGATTAAAAGCCTCACACTATACCGTCTGATAAGGATTGCTTCAATGTTCAGCTAAGTGTGGACTCTGTCCTCATGCCAAGCGCTGGCACAATAGCTGGTCACATGACTATTCGGGTTATAATTACTTTCCTTATGATAATAGCGGTGATTACCCAGAATCCTTAGGGCACACAGGCTCATAACTTATGTCGGCCTCCCGGCATTGCTATGCTGACATTTACCAATCTCCAACTGGCTGAAGGTTTGGTAGAAAGTGAATTACTAAGCACTGCAACAGGCCACCTACAATTGTCTAACAAGAGTGAGACCGAGGAACACACTACTAATCTACAACAGACTGCAGGCTGGTAACAAAAGAGCATCTTAATTCCCCATCTACCAATCTGCAACTGACCTCAAGCCATGTAACCTGAAAGAGTCTAATGCCGCGTACACACGCAATAAACTCTGAAGGTTTTTCCGACGGAATTCTGCTGAAACTGTCTTGTGTACACACGATCACACAAAAGTACGACCGTCAAGAATTCGGTGACGTACAACATGTCCGGCGGGAGTAGAAAAAGGAAGTTCAATAGCCAGTAGCCAATAGCTTCCGTCTCGTACTTGCTTCAGAGCATGCGTCGTTTTTGGTCCGTCAGAACAGCATACAGACGAGCGGTTTTCCCCCGATAGGAATTGGTTCCATCGAAAATATTTAGGACAAAAGAGAGAATGCCCCAGGGATTTTACGGGTGGGGGTTGGATGGATATTAACCAAGTAGTGAGAGTAAGAAAAAATTAAAATTTTTATTCAAATAGTATAAAATACATAATGATAAAAACATTACATACAGTTAATCTTCTGGAATGTGATAAGGAAGACTCTAAAGTGCAAGAGCACCATCAAACACAATCAGAATACCCAACATGTTTCGGACTATTATTTTATAATTCCTTCTTCAGGGATTTTGATTTCATTTAAACTCACTAGCAGCATCATTTGTTTGCTGCAAGCAAAGTCTCTACATATTGGAGCAGTGATTTCTGTACCCTATTTGTTTTTTGGTGAGTTATTAGGCTATAACCTTCTCTCTGGGGGGATTATATATATATATATATATATATATATATATATATATATATATATATATATATATATATATACATATATATACATCCACATACTTTACCTAAGTTTTGCTGTATAGCTCTATGTGCACCTTCAAATATCATGATTATCTGCTAGCGTGCATTTAGGGCAATTCTTATGTTGCTCTTACTGATCTTCTTTGGACATATGTGTCCTCTGATGATCACTGGGCTATGCATATGTCTGTTTGTAAGCCTTTACTCTTAAGTTGTACTTTACTTATGCATATCTTGCCGATATGCATTACTATTTTTTTTGGCTTGCGTGGTGTGACAAATTGGCCCATGCAGGCACAAATATACATATATTTGCCTTAATGATTAGATTCAATCAACTTTTTGGCCATTCCACCTGATTTATTATCCTACACTCTCATAGTGTTACAGAGTTCTGAGGGTTAATTGTACAGGTCTTTTGCTTTGGCATCGGTTTGGCTGGGCTGTACTGAAGTTCCACCTGGTCATGGGTGCAGTGAGGCACTTGTGACAGGCTGAGAACCAAGCATGGTTGGACGTGTTAGGTACCAATCTTTCCTGGAGCCAATCAGTGGGCGCGTCTGGCCCCGCTGTGTAGTCTGGGAAGGGGTATTTAAGATGCTGAAGTCACATGTTCAGGGTTCGACTGCTGCTTTGATACCTGGTTCTGGTCCGGGCCAGCCCCATGAGGGGTCCCTGACCCAGGAGTGTCTGCCGTCCCCGCAAGCATGGTCACCCTGACCAGCCCCAGAGGCCCTCATGGTCTGGGGTGGGGATCCGTCCGTTCCCGAGCCTCGGAATTGGCTAGTTCGAGGCCCAGTACCTGAAGGAGGATTCGGAGGCGTTCTGGTGTGCTCTCGGTATTAGAGGGACACGGCAACTCGTACAACCGGTCAGGGGAGGACTCTTCGGAGGAGGGCCAAGAAGCTGGCTGCTCGGTAAGAGCCTGGGAGATGAGTTGTATGGACACTAGAGAATCCACACTTTCTTGAAAAAACCTTGAAAAGGACTTTTGTGTGTCAGCATCTGAAGTCACTGGGTACTAACCCTGGGAACCCCTAGACAACAACCGACATGCCACAAGGAGGTAATTGGTAAGCCCAGAAAAGTCAAGGCCGCCCCTTGGGGTTATGGCCGCTACATATATATCGTTTATACCTAGGGGTTTATGTCCGAATCCTGCTGCTCCTTGAGGACACCTTGATCCATTGCACCCACCTAATTTCCTTGGTGTGTAGTTTGTCCATATACATCTTGACCTGGGTTGTGTATCTAGACCCGTTTTGAATTCTGGTCCCTTTTTCTCTGTATTATTGGGCCCGGGGTGGAGTCCAATCAACAATTTGGAGACCGATGCGCTGGAGTATTACCTCCTTTTAATCAAGATAGCAGCATTTACCTGTGTTGAACATTACGTAATTTTTGAATATTTTCCAGTAATTTTTCTGAGCTTTACCTTATCCGCCATGTCTTTTATGTCTCTGTTCTTTGTTCTGTGCATGTATCCCAAATATTATATTACTAATTTACACTTATTTGTCTCTATGATAGACAGTACAGTTTATCCTCAAAATCCCTGAAGAAGGAATTATAAAAATAATAGTCCCAAACATGTTGGGTATTCCGATTGTGTTTGATGGTGCTCTTGCACTTTAGAGTCTTCCTTATCACATTCCAGAAGATTAACTGTATGTAAACTTTTTATCATTATGTATTTTATACTATTTGAATAAAATTTTTGCTTTTTTCTTACTTTCTCTACTTGGTTATTATCCATCCAACCCCCACCCGTAAAATCCCTGGGGCATTTTCTCTTTTGTCTTCCATATTTTGGGATGTGGTGTGGGTCTGTATATTGTTGGTAGATTTCCCCAATTTTCTTTTGTGCTTCGGAAATATTTAGAACGTGTTCCATTTCTAGGTCCATCAGAATTTTCTAAAAAAAAAAAAAGTCAGATGAGGCATACACACGATCGGAATATACAATGAAAAGCTTCCGTCTGACTTTTTCTGACGGACATTCCGCTCGTGTATAAGCGGCATAAGAGACAAATCCACCAATCTATACTAATGCCGTGTACACACGATCGGAATTCCGGCCAGAAAAAGACCGATGAGAGCTTTTCATCTGAAAATGCGACCGTGTGTAGGCTCCATCGGAATTTTGCTGGCCGAATTTCTGACAGCAAAAAATTGAGAGCATGTTCTCAATTTTTCCAACGGAAAAGGTTTCTATCGGAAATTCAGATCGTCTATAGCAATTCTGACGTGCAAAATTCCTACGCATGCTCAGAAACAATTCAACGCATGCTCGGAAGCATTGAACTTGGCTCGTTGTAGTTTTGTACATCACCCCGTTCTTGACTGTCGGTATTTGGTGTGACCGTGTGTAGGCAAGACAGTTTGAGTGGAATTCCATCGGGAAAACCATCAGAGCTTTTTCCGACGAGAATTCCGATCGTGTGTACGCGGCATAACAGTGAGTTATACAGCAAGACAGAGGCTGAGAACTACATCTACCAGTCTATAACTGACTTCAGGTTAGGTGACAAGTGAGAGACTGAGAGCTACTGTACATCTACCACTTGACTTGATTGATGTGACTTGATTACTACTTTGATACGACTTTAGATGCGACTTTCAGGGAATGCTCGAGTAATCTTCCTGTAATGTCAGAACCAAATCACATCAATATAGATGAGGATCTGACTTGGAGGTGACTTCCATCAAAGTCTATGGGCACAAGTCAGATAGAAGTCACCTAAAGTAGTACAGGAACCTATTCTAAAGTTGGAACGACTTCAGTAGTACTAATCAAGACAGTTCTCGTTGACTAACATGGGATTTTACATAACAAAAAAAAAGGGGTTTTATGGGACTTTAAAATTACTACATGCACCTCCATCCCTGTATAAAAGTTTCAAAAGAGAGGGGAGGGGGAATTTAGGGATTGTGAGGCACAGGACACAATTGTAAACTGAATAAAGTTTAGTTTAATGAAAGGCATGACATAACCCATGACATATAACACATGGAGCGGGCCGCCCGGCCAAACTGAGCAATCGGGAGAAGGGTCTTAGTCAGGGAGGTGACCTAGAACCCGAGGGTCACTCTAACATGGCTCCAGTGTTTCGCTGTGGAGAGAGGAGAACCTTTCAGAAGAACAACCCTAAGCACACAGCCAAGATAACAAAGGAGTGGCTACGGGACAACTCTGTGAATATCCTTGAGTGGCCCAGTCAGAGTCCAGACTTGAACCCAATTGAACATCTCTGGAGAGATCTGAAAATGGCTGTCCACCGACGCTCCCCATCCAACCTGATCGATCTTGAGAGGTCCTGCAAAGAATGGGAGAAACTGCCCAAAAATAGGTGTGCCAAGCTTGTAGCATCATACTCAAAAAGACTTGAAGCTGTAATTGGTGCCAAAGGGGCTTCAACACAGTATTGAGCAAAGGCTGTGAATACTTATGTACATTTACATTTTAAAATTTTTTGCAAAGATTTACAACAAACTTCTTTCACGTTGTCATTATGGGGCATTGTTTGTAGAATTTTTAGTAAAATAATAAATTTGAACAATTTTGGAATAAGGCTGTAACATAACAAAATGTGGAAAAAGTGAAGCGCTGTGAATACTTTCCGAACGAACAGACTTGGCCACACACGAACGGAATAAGTCCGTTTGAAAGTCTGTTCGCTTTGAACGCGATGACGTAAACGGGACTAAACAAGGAAGTTCAACAGCCAGTAGCCAATAGCTGCCCTTGCGTCGTATTTGGTCCGTTGGACCAGCACACAGACGAACGGTATTCCCGATTTTAGTCCGTCGGAATTGAGTCCGTTGGATAGATTTGAAACATGTTCTATTTCTAGGTCCGTCGGGTTTTGTTTTTCGAAAAATGATCAGACTAGCCCACACACGATCGGATTGTCCGACGCACTGATCCCGTCAGACCTAGTCTGCCGGAAAGTCTGGTCATGAGATCCACCTTTACCCATCTTCGCCTAACTGTGGATGTCTAACAAGAGAGAGACCAGGACCTGCATCTACCAATCTGCAACGGGCTGTGCTTTGTTGTTTTTTCGTTTACCTCACGTGGGGGTTTGTGCAAAGCAGTTGGACAAGAGTGCTGTACTTATATACAAGATGGCAGTTACAACGTATGCCTCATTCACACAGGCACATACACCGGTAGTCTATGACTAGGTAGTCTACACGGGTAGTCTATGCCTTCCAGCAATTGGGTCCTTAGCTCAAATCTGCATGGAGTTTACATGGTCTCCTTGTGCTTGTGTGACTTTCCTCTGGGTACTCTAGTTTCCTGGCACATGCCAAAGAAAAGCTGATAGGTTAGTTGACTCCTGTCTAAATTGGCCCTAGTTTGTACATACGAGTTGGCTGAGTACGCATTTTATCGCATTCTACATGTGATTCCAAAGTCTGAGCAATGGAAGGGTTGAGGAAAGACCTGAAAGTACCAGGAAAGTTCTATGGAAAAGGCCCTCAAGTGTATCAGATATAGTGCCTAGAGAGCTGGCTCCCTAGAATTGCTGAGAGTTGAACATGACTGAGTGGATATATACTGTACATATATACAATGTGTATTTGGGCTCTAGGAGCAGGAAGAGCTGTCCAATAATGGCTTGCACCTCTACTACTATGGTTGCAGCCACACAGCGCTGTGCAATGGGTGACAAAGTGGCCCTGAGAAAAGGAGCAGTTGCAGAATAACCACTTTAAGTGCTATATCATTCACTACTGACTTTTCTCACACTTAGGCCCCTTTCACACTGGGGCGTTTTTCAGGCGTACAGTGCTAAAAATAGCGCCTGTACACCGCCTGAAAAAATCATCCCCATTCACTCCAGTGTGAAAGCCGGCGGGCTTTCACACTGGAGCGGTTCGCTAGCAGGACGGTAAAAAAAGTCCTGCTAGCAGCATCTTTGGAGCGGTATAGGAGCGGTGTATTCATACTAAATTGATTTCAATGGGACACTGCGGTAATACCGCGGCAATACCGCCGCAAAGCGCCGCTACGGCGGCGCTTTGTGGTGGATTTTAACCTTTTTTCGCGAATACCACCCCAGTGTGAAAGGGGCCTTAAGGATAAGTTTGCCTGCAACATTTTCAGTATTAACTGTCACATTAGTCTTGTAATGGCAATAGCGATTCTCAGAGGCTTGTAACACACACCTTATGGACTGTAGTACAATACTTATAGGAGGGAGAACAGTGGGCAATGATTCCATATATATGCAGCCTTTGCCTTTGTGTTGTTTTTTTTTTTTTTAGTACTGATTGTCATTTAATAAAGAAGTGTGGCAATAAAAAAAAATAAACATACATACTTACCTACCTGCTGCAGCATCGGTCCAAGCTGCCAGCTCTAAGCCTGAGAACTGAGCGATCACATAACAGCTGATCCCTCAGTTCTCAGTCTGTTTTGAGCAGAGAGGGGTTACCATCAGTCACTGCTCTGTGGGCAATAACTTCTCCGCAGGATGTGGAAACCTTGCAAGAAGATCTGAACAAATTAATGGGGTGGGGCAACTACATGGCAGATGAGGTTTAATGTAGAAAAATTTTAATAATGCATTTGGGTGGCAAAAATATGAATGCAATCTACTCACTAGGGGTGAACCTCTGGGGGAATCTAGGATGGAAAAGGACCTGGGGGTCCTAGTAGATGATAGGCTCAGCAATGGCATGCAATGCCAAGCTGCTGCAAGCAAAGCAAACAGAATATTGGCATGAATTAAAAAGGGGATCTCAACTCCAGAGATAAAACAATTATTCTCCCGCTCTACAAGACTCTGGTCTGGCCGCACCTGGAGTATGCTGTACAGTTCTGGGCACCAGTCCTCAGGAAGGATGTACTGGAGAGAGTCCAGAGAAGGGCAACAAAGCTAATAAAGGGTCTGGAGGATATTAGTTATGAGGAAAGGTTGTGAGCTCTGAACTTATTCTCTCTCAAGAAGAGATACTTGAGAGGGGATATGATTTCAATATACAACTACCGTACTGGTGACCCCACAATAGGGATAAAACTTTTCTGTGAAAGGGAATTTAATAAGACACGCGGCCAATCACTAAAATTAGAAGAAAATCGGTTTAACCTTCTTTACTGTAAGAGCGGCAAGGATGTGGAATTCCCTTCCACAGGCGGTGGTTTCAGCGGGAGGCACCGATAATTTCAAAAAAACTATTAGATAAGCACCTAAACGACCACAACATACAGGGATATACAATGTAATACTGACATATAATCACACACATAGGTTGGACTTGATGGACTTGCGTCTTTTTTCAGCCTCGCCTAATATGTAACTATGTAAAGTCTGGAGCACTCTGTGACATCCGTGTGGCTAAAGCCCGCTGTTCACCGATTCCTGGTCACAGGAGAGCATAAGTAAGGGCACTTCTGTGACCCACATGAGGATTATGGCCAAACGAGCTTTGGCCATGCTTGTCTTTTAAAGCAGAACTAAACCTCCAATCCTTTCCAGCCAAGGAAGCTGCCATCTTTGTTTCTGCTCGATCTGCAGTTGCCATGATGCTTAACATGTGATCAAATATGACACCAGCATGGGCGTCCGCAGAACTTTTTTCAGGGGGGGGGGGGGGCATAATTTTAAGGTCACCCATGCTCTGACCCTTTTCGACAAGGTCATTATCACGGTCAGAGACTACAGACGTAGTACAGGAGAAGGTCAGAGACTGCAGACATGGCCTGAGAGACTGTCAGAGACTGCATACATGGCCCAAGAGACTGTACGAGACTGCGGACATGGCCCAAGAGACTGTCAGTGACTGCATACATGGCCCAAGAGACTGTCAGTGACTGCATACATGGCCCAAGAGACTGTACGAGACTGCGGACACGGCACAAGAGATGACCAGCGACTGTATACATGTGGGGGGTGACAGAGAGAGACAGAGGGGTGACAGAGAGAGAGAGAGGGGGGTGACAGAGAGAGAGAGAGAGAGAGGGTGACAGAAAGAGACATAGGGGTATGACAGAAAGAGACAAGTGGGGATGACAGAGAGAGACAGAGGGGGTGACAGAGAGAAAGGGGGGGTGACAGAAAGAGACAGAGGGGGGTGACAGAAAGACATAGGGGGGTGACAGAAAGACATAGGGGGGTGACAGAAAGACATAGGGGTGACAGAAAGATGGGGGATGACAGAGTGAGACAGAGAGGGGTGACAGAGAGAAAGGGGGCGACAGAAAGAGACAGGGGGGGGGTGAGAGAGAGAGGAGTGTGACAGAGACAGAGGGGTGGGGTAATAGAGAGAGGAGGGTTGAAAAAGACAGAGGGGTGAGAGAGAGATAGAGGGGGTGACAGAGAGGGGTTATGGGGGGTCAGAGAGAGGAACCCCCTAGCCTTGTCTGCAGTCCCTCAAGTGCCCCTATGTCCCAGTGGTGTGTGTAATGCTCAGTACGGTACCTTGCATGCCAGTAGGATGTCCATGATGGCCAGCAGCTGGCAAGACCTGTTTTAATTCTGGGTGAGGACAGGGCTGGCCGCCAGCGCTAGGATAAAGACCGAGTGGGGAACAAACTCCTGATCCAATCCCTGATTCCAGGGGGGGCACTTGCCCCCCCCCCCCTTGCCCCTACCTGCGGACGCCCATGGACACCAGCCATTTATTGGCTTGACAGTTGGGTTAAGAGAACAAGCACCTGTGACAGTTTTTAATCACAGCATGCCTTGAATTATTCCTGGTCTCTATTAGAGGGCAGTAGCCAGAACAAACTGTGTTACAAACAAAGTGTCATCGAGGAAGTCTTGTCACTGTGATTTTCCACCCAAAAGGGTAGGTTGTGGTAGAGCACATACAAACACTTACCGCCCCAAGCATGATGCGGAAGACGAGCCAGCGAAATGCCCAGATGACGATGCCAGATGGGGGTGTTTGTTCCGGCACTCGTGACAAAGTCCAGACAGGGCACAGAAAGATTCCCAGAAATCCTGTTTCCAAAAGCTGTGACTCCCATCCTAAAGAAAAAGAGACAAGATTGTACACATAACTTTTTTTCTGAAAACAAAGCCTACATTTACAGGTGAGAACATAAGACAAGCCAGGTGTGGACAGTTCTAAACTTATTCCATAGAAACGGAGGAGTAGGATGTAAAGTGCTTCCTACATCTATCCTAATAAGTTTCACTTAATCCTAATAATTATCACATCAAACCTGGTAAAATGCCAATTGCTCCAATACAAGGGCAGCCATTGTCAATGGAGGAAGCTCTTATCTGACCTCCTGATGAACGATCATACACCTGATAAGACCGGAGATCAAAGAACAGTTCCTGTTGGACTGGTTTATTTGTCAAAACCCAACAATGAACTTTTCTAATTTCCCTTGTGGTCTGTTAAAAAGGTTCTAAAAGCTCAAGGTTTTTCACCTTCAAGCATTCTATAAAAGATTCAAAAAAAAAATCTTCTAAGTGCTGCAGCCCCTCCAATACTTACGCCAACCAGAGATGTGCACGAGAGCCTCAGCTCTCCGGAACTCTCCCTCCTCATTGGCTGAGACAGCAGTGGGAGCTGTCAATCCCAGCCAGTAAGCCAATGAGCAGAGAAAGGGGTGGGGCCGAGCCGCGGCTCTGTGTGTAAACAGACACGCAGGACGTGGGAGCGAGCCTGCTATGGTGTCTACATAGCAAGTCGCTTGCTGTGGGGGCATTCGCCAGGAGGGAAGGGCCAGGAGAGCTGGCAGCGGGGGACCTGAGAAGAGGAGGATCAGGACTGTTCTATGAAAAACAATTACACAGAGCAGCTAAGTATAACAAGTTTGTTATTAAAAAAAATGCCTTTTATATCACTTTAAATACAATTGAAAGAGTTTGCTATAATGCCCCGTACACACGGTCAGATATTCCGATGGAAAAAGTCTGATCGGATTATGTTGTTGGAAAATCCGATCGTGTGTGGGCTCTAGCTGGCTTTTTCCGTCGGAATTTCCAGGATCTTAAATTTTCCGACAACAAAATCCGATCAGACTTTTTCCGATCGTGTGTAGGGAATTTAGACGGACAAAGGCTTTTTCCGTCGGAATTTCCAGGATCTCAAATTTTCCGACAACAAAATCCGATCGGACTTTTTCCGCTCGTGTGTAGGGAATTTAGACGGACAAAGTGCCACGCATGCTTATTTCAAATTAAGAGACCAGAGCTATTGGCTACTAGCCTCTATGTAGTTCAGTAGTACGCAACGAACATCACCACGTTCGGAACGATCGGATTTTCCGACAACTTTGTCCGACCATGTGTATGCAACACCAGTTTCGGACAAAATCCGTCGGGAAAAAACCTGACGGATTTTGTGGTCGGAATTTTCCGGGGCGCTTAGACATGTGCACACTGGAAATGTTTTGCTTTGTTTCATTTTGAATTCATCCATTCATTGAATAATTACTTGAAAACAGCCTGTTGGACTGTGATTGGCTCCTGTGGACAACACGGATACTTTTTGCCTCTTATCGTGGCCAGTGAGTTTATACACAAAGGTTTTTCATATTTATATGTGGCCATATGATGCATGTAAGCTCCAGCCCTGTATAACGTATGACACAGTCCTTGTTTAGGCATGAACAGCCTTGTAAGTTATAGTAGGTTGCCAGTATGCAAAGGAACCATTTGCATGTTAGATTCCAGGCAAGTTGATAAGAAACACAACTACTTTGAAAGGCAAAACAAACCGCTGTGTAACTGTGACCTGAAGGCATAGCTGTCACCTGGAGCTCCGCTGCTGATAAACCTTTAAACTACAATTTAAAGGGGAAGCACTGGTCAACCATATGCTTTTATGTCATAAGGCTTATTACTGAACTCCAAGTGGAAATACACTAGATCAGTGATGGCGAACCTTTTTGAGCCTGAGTGCCCAAACTGAAAGAAATACATTGGTTTTGTGTTGCAAAGTGCCAACACGGCAATTCGCGAGAAAGGGGGGCTGAGCGGAAGAGAGGGGTTGTGTGAGAGAGAGGGGACAGCAAGAGTGAGGGGTGTGAGAGAGATGCTGAGAGGGAGGGGGGCTGAGAGAGAGAGGGGTGTGAGAGATATGCTGAGAGAGAGAGGGGCTGAGAGAGAGGGGGGCTGAGAGGGACGGGGCTGAGGGAGAGGGGGTAAGAGAGAGGGGACAGAGGGGGAGAGGGGTGTGATAGAGATGCTGAGAGAGAGGCAACAGAGAGAGGGAGAGGGGCTGAGAGAGAGGGGAGTGAGAGAAATGCTGAGAGAGGTGAGCTGAGAGAGAGAAGGAACAGAGAGAGGGACGGGGGACAGAGAAAGAGAAGGGGGACAGAGAGAGAGAAGAGGGACAGAGAGAGAAAGGTGCGAGAGAGATGCTAATAGAGGGGTGAGCTGAGAGAAAGAGGGGGGGACGGAAAAACAGGGGGGGACGGAAAAACAGGGGGGGCTGGAAGAGAGGGAGGGGGGCTGAGAGGAGAGAGAGACCTCTAGCTCTGTCCTGGACCCTCTTGTGTGCCCACAGAGATGGCTCTACGTGCCAGCTGTGGCACGCGTGCCATAGGTTCGCCATCACTGCACTAGATGGTCAACCACCAAAAATATTTGACTTCAGCTCCATTAAAACATGGTTTGACCAGCTTGCAATGGTGGCGCTAAGGAGGCCTGACCTCCACCTTCCTAAACACCTTTGTGATGAATAATGCCGCGTACACACGAGCAGACTTTTTGACAGGGCGTCTGTCAGAGTTCCGCCAAAACGGACTTGCCTACACATGATCACACCAAAGTCCGATTGTTTAGAAGGTGATGACCTACGACGAGACTAGAAAAGGGAAGTTCATAGCCAGTAGCCAATAGCTGCCCTTGCATCGTTTTTAGTCCATCGGAACAGCATACAGACGAGCGGTTTTCTCGATAAGAACTGGTTCCGGCGGAAAGATTTGAAACATGTTCTAATTTCTAGGTCCGTCAGGATTTTAGAAAGAAAAAATCCGATGAAGCCCACACACGATCGGAATGTCCGACTGAATGATTCCGTCTGACCTTTTCTGCCGGAAAGTCCGGTCGTGTGTACAGGGCTTCAGAATGCGAATTGCAAGCAAGGTCGTCTCATCCAACGTTAGTACCTGACCTCACAAAGGCTCTTTTGGCTAAATTATTACCAATTGCCAGAAGAACAATTCGAAATCTTTTGGAAGGTCTTCACAAAAGAACAGAGGAGGTTACAGCCACCGAGAGGGGGGTCACCATTTTATTGTCCGTGGTTATGGAATAGGATGTCCAGGAGCTCATATAGATGCGATGGTCAGGTGCCCACAAACCTTTATGATGATAATGGTGTCCCCAACCCTTTGGTCATATAGTGTACATCACTGTGGACTGTGTTACCTGCCAAGGATTTCTAATTCTACTCATCCTGTCATTGTCCTGCTAAATAGTGCAACAAAGTCCTGAACCTCCTTGCAGACTACCGTATATACTCGAGTATAAGCTGACCCGAATATAAGCCGAGGCACCTCATTTTACCACAAACAACTGGGAAAACTTATTGACTTGAGTATAAGCCTAGGGTGAGAAATGCGCAGCTACTGTAAGTGGAAAAGAGGGTCAACAATGCTCATTTGCAGCCTCACTGTGCCCATTTGCAGCCATAGGTCCCCCGAACTTCAAACTTGGTAGTTAAGGGTTCCTAGATGCCCCCTAGCTGCAGACAAAATTTGGGGTCTCTGGACCCAAGGGGTCCCGAAATGACATTGCTGCAGATGGACACAATTGACCGACTTTGGGGCCCTGTATCTTGGGGTCACTTGGTGCTAGGAACCCCATCCCGAGATACGGGGCCCCAAAGTCGGGTCGGAAAATGTAATTTTCTGCTGCAGAAAAATGCTTGACTCAAGTAAAAGCCGAGGGGGGCATTTTCAGCACAAAAAAATGTGCTGAAAAACTCGGCTTATACTCGAGTATATACGGTACATTACAGTTAAGGCTACTTTTACGCTGAAACGCTTTACAGGCGTTTTAGCGCTAAAAATAGCGGCTGTAAAGCGACTCTCCTATCACTCCAGTGCGCTTTCACACTGGATCGGGGCGCTTGCAGGACGTTAAAAAAAGTCCTGCAAGCAGCACCTTTGGAATGAAATGCCCATTGAAATGAATGTACACTGCTGCTGGGAGGCACTTCAGCAGCAGCGCTTTGAGGGCGCTATTAACCCCTTCTTTGGCCGCTAGTGAGGGTTAAAAGCGCCCCCGCTAGTGGCCAAAAAGCGCTGCTAAGACAACGGTAAAGCGGCGCTTTACAGCTGATGCTCTTACCGCCCCAGTGTGAAAGTGCCCTAAGAGAGTCTAGTCCAGAACCAACTCCAGCCCTTGGCAGGACAGTGACGATGCAATAGTACTGGGTTTCTCAATCCATAGAATAAGATTCCTCCAGAAGTTGCTACGGGTTCCTTGAGCAGTGAGCAATTTTTGCCTCTTAGATAAGTTCCTACTAATACCATCGATCTTTTTAGCTATCTATAAGGGGGTAATTCTTCCCAATGACCACAAGGGTAAGGAGCATTCTACCCACTGACCATCACACTAATGAGGTGTAGATATAGTCATTTTTAGCAACGGGGTTCCCTGAGCCCGGAAAGTTAATTCAAGGGTTCCTCTGTGTTGGAAAGGTTGAGAAAGGCTGCAATAGTATATCAAAGAGGTCATATTTGTGCTGTCACCTCCTGTGCACACATACATTGTGTGTTAGGATAACAGTAGCCAATGCAATAGAGCCTTAATTGGCTCAAAGTACTGAATATTTCCTATATCTGAACAAATTTAGGAATTGTACTCCCAGGGCGTTAAAAAAAAAAAAAACGCATCTTTTAAGGGCATTTGGCTTTTTTTTCTGCCCCTGTTTGCCTATGTGTCTACTACAAGAGGGGCATTTAGAGGCTGAAAAAAAATGCACCCCAGGAGCCTTTGGGCAGGAAAAGAACGTTGAACACGCGTAAACTCATCTAAAAGTTAGGCGTGTTTAGCGCTTGAGTGTTCATTTATTCCAATAGCCAGAAGGAAATTAATATTCTGGCCAATGGAATCCATGAATGCCCAAACACTTGACGCACCTAAACGCTCGTGAAGAATAATGCCACGTACACACGATCGGAATTCTCATCGGAAAAAACTCTGACGGTTTTTCCGACGGAATTCCGCTCAAGCTGTGTTGCCTACACACGATCACACCAAATTCCGACGGTCAATAACACCGCGGCTTAACACACGTTCGACAGCACTATAAAAGGGAAGTTTAATGCTTCTGAGCATGCGTCGAATTGTTTCCGAGCATGCGTCGGAATTTTGCGTGTCGGAATTGCATACACACGATCGGAAAATCCGATAAAAAGGTTTTCCGTCGGAAAAATTGAGAACAGGTTCTCAATTCAAAGTCTGTCGGAAATTCCGACAGAAAAAGACCGTTGGGCATACACACGTTCGGAAAATCCGATGAAAAGCTCCCATCGGACTGTTTCCATCGGAAATTCCGACCGTGTGTACGCTGCATTAGGCTTTTCGGCGCATTATTCAAGCTGCTTTTTTCCTGCCAGAAGCAAAGGCGTCCAGGGCAGTAAACAAAAAGTCCTGTGTGTATAAGGGCCTTAGGTATTTATTATCATATTTTAAATTTTTTTATTGTTTAATGAATACGTAACTTAAAATGGTTGTAAACCTCAGACATGAAATATGAACAAAGCATATCCCTCCATAGTGTGTACTTGTCTCAAGATGGAGCACTAAGTGTCATTTCTCTCTGATGCTTCGTTCCTCTGCTATCAGCATGAATCACTCCTAACAAGTTTTCCTGACATCAAGAGAAAAATGGTGACAGGGGAGGCCAGCAGATTGACAGCCTCAGATCTGTTCCTGTGTGCTGTGTGAAAAGGGGTGTGTCCCTTCCCTCCAATCAGCTCTCAGAGATCTCCTCACTGAGCCCTGCAAAGTGTAACGTCAGTTTTCGCCCCACTTTTTCTGCCAGCTCAGGTAAGCTTTCTCATTTCTGCACTTTGAAGAGATGTAGAAAAGAGAATATGGCAGATAAACAGGTACAACTTATCTAGGAGGATTTTTTTTCATCTCTTTGCATCACTTCACTGGGTACATGTAAGGGTTTACAACCACTTTAATCAGGTTGTGTTTTTTTATCTGCTTGTCCTGTTGTTATGTAGGGGATGGAGGGAGGAAAGACAGTGCAAGGCGGGGACAGAGGCATCCAACCGCCCCAACAGTGGCGGAGCGTGCATTGTGGACACACGGGCGCTGCTCCCCTATCCCTGCTGCCGCCTCCCTATCCAATGCGCCTGGCCCCTTTCAGGATGCCGGACGCATGGACTCCTATGACGAGGGCAGGAGAGGTTGTCATTTTTTTTGAAGCACCTGATTAGAGCCAGAGGCTCTAATAGGCTTCAAAAAAAAGGTTGGCTCGGGGCGCACCCAATTGTGATAACATAGCGAATGAATATTCGCTATTTTCACATTGCATTGCCTCCCCGCCAATCTGGAGGCAGGTCAGTGAGACCTGTTTCCTGATTGCCCAAAGCGCCAGGCCTATTGGATGCTCAGCGCTTTGGCGGAAGTGGGACAGAGCTGAGGAAGCTGACTGGAGAGGAGACGCCAGAGAAGAGGACACCAGGTGAGCGATCCATCCGCACAGGGGGGGGGAGCGGAGTGTCCCGCGATCTATCCGTACCGGGGGGAGGCGGTGGGTGGTTGTTGCGAGCGCGGTGTCCCGGGATCTATCCGCGGGGGGTGCGAACGGGGTGTCCCGCGAGCCATATGATGGGCACACTGGCAGCATTTGATGGGCACAGTGGCAGCGTTTGATGGGCACAGTGGCAGCGGTTGATGGGCACACTGAGAGCATTTGATGGGCACAGTGGCAGCGTTTGATGGGCACAGTGGCAGCGTTTGATGGGCACAGTGGCTGAAATTAATGGCACAGTGGCAGCGTTTGATGGGCACAGTGGCTGCAATTGAGGGCACAGTGGCTGCAATTGAGGGCACAGTGGCTGCAATTGAGGGCACAGTGGCTGCAATTGAGGGCACAGTGGCTGGAATTAATGGCACAGTGGCAGCGTTTCATGGCACAGTGGCAGCGTTTGATGGGCCAAGTGGCAGCGTTTCATGGGCCCAGTGGCAGCGTTTCATGGGCCCAGTGGCAGCGTTTGATGGGCCCAGTGGCAGCGTTTGATGGCCCAGTGGCAGCGTTTCATGGGCCCAGTGGCAGCGTTTCATGAGCCCAGTGGCAGCGTTTGATGGCCCAGTGGCAGCGTTTGATGGCACAGTGGCAGCGTTTGATGGGCACAGTGGCAGCGTTTGATGGGCACAGTGGCAGCGTTTGATGGGCACAGTGGCAGCGTTTGATGGGCACAGTGGCAGCGTTTGATGGGCACAGTGGCAGCGTTTGATGGCACAGTGGCAGCGTTTGATGGCACAGTGGCAGCGTTTGATGGGCACAGTGGCAGCGTTTGATGGGCACAGTGGCAGCGTTTGATGGGCACAGTGGCAGCGTTTGATGGGCACAGTGGCAGCGTTTGATGGGCACAGTGGCAGCGTTTGATGGGCACAGTGGCAGCGTTTGATGGGCCCAGTGGCTGGAATTAATGGCACAGTGGCAGCATTTGATGGGCACAGTGGCAGCGTTTGATGGGCACAGTGGCAGCGTTTGATGGGCCCAGTGGCTGGAATTAATGGCACAGTGGCAGCATTTGATGGGCACAGTGGCTGCAATTGATTTAAAAAAATAATAATTTACGCCCCCAAAAAATTTTGAGCACCAGCCGCCACCGCGTCCCAAAAGTGTTGAATGCTATAAACTCTGCCGAAGCATGCACTGTTTGAAGACAGCGAAATTCATCTTTTTTTGCAGGTTGCTAAGCTTTTCAATATTTTTTTTTCTTGGAAATTGACAGTTATTTTAAATGTGTATAACTTCTATATTTAACATTGTCCTAAAGCCAGAATTACCTGTGAATAAAACACACCTTTAGCGCCCTCTACATTATTCTAATACAAGGCTGGCCTCCAAGGAGCTGGTACAGAATATATATACAACTTTCCCCTGCTGTAGTAATGAGCTTATAATGCCTCGGCTTTTCCATAGAGCTGCAGAGGGCGATCTGCTCAGTATCAGCAGCACTTGTAGAAGATTGCTCTCACTCCATTACTACCAATATCAGGGTCACCCCGCGCAGCTACTACAGTCCGCATGATGATCACATCGTAAAATACACAATTTCCCACCCTACTGACCATCTACCTTCTTCTGGTGTGTAGGCTTGAATCATTTCTTCTGCTTTATCATTTAAATCAGCGCTCATTCCTAACACAATTCTGCAGAGCCCTGTGCGGAACAGAGAGAGCAGGAGTAGCAGAGCTAAAGAGAATCTTATCAGAAGTGCAGAGCAGATGGAAACAATACACAACTGTGTTCTACTTTTTTCTTTTTTTTTCAGTCTGCGATTGCTGAGGTAGCAATAGAAAATCTAATATTTTATGCCTATTTAAAGGGAGACTGTCATCGCCTATATAAACAATGAAATATACCTTCCTGGCAAGGTTCTGGACACCCGACTATTACCCCTACGCTATATAGTCAAAAGTAGGGCTGAAACTTACAATTTTTTTCATAATCGATTAGTTGGCCGATTATTGTTTAGATGAATCAATTAACAACCTTAAAAAAAAGTGTGGTGTATAATTTAGTTAATATGTAAAGTTTAAAAAAAAAATGCAATTTATTCTTAAATATCTCTATGCAGTGGTAATTATAAATAACCAAACATGGTTAGGGAGCAAAATCTCTAATCCACTCTGAGAATAACAGACAGAAGAGATATACTGTATATACTATTAGAGGAGATATACTGTATATACTATTAGAGGATATATACTGTATATACTATTAGAAGAGATATACTGTATATACTATTAGGGGAGATATACTGTATATACTATTAGGGGAGATATACTGTATATACTATTAGGGGAGATATACTGTATATACTATTAGAGGAGATATACTGTATATACCATTAGAGGAGATATACTGTATATACTATAAGAGATATACTGTATATACCATTAGGAGGAGATATACTGTATATACTATTAGGAGAGATATACTATTAGGGGAGATATACTGTACATACTATTAGGGGAGATATACTGTATATAAGATTAGAGGAGATATACTGTATATACTATTAGAGGAGATATACTGTATATACTATTAGAAGAGATATACAGTATATACTCTTAGAGGAGATATACTGTATATACTATTAGAGGAGATATACTGTATATACTATTAGAGGAGATATACTGTATATACTCTTAGAAGAGATATACTGTATAAACTATTAGAGGAGATATACTGTATATACTATTATGCCACGTACACACGATCGGAAATTCTCATCGGAAAAGCCTTGGATGGTTTTTCCGACGGAATTTCGCTCAAGCTTGTGTTGCCTACACACGGTCACACCAAATTCCGACCGTCAAGAGCGCGGTGACATACAACATTACGACGAGCCGCGAAAATGAAGTTGAATTGTTTCCGAGCATGCGTCGGAATTTTGCGCGTTGGAATTGCCACAGACGATCGGAATTTCCAATAGAAACTTTTTCCGTCGGAAAAATTGAGAACATGCTCTCAATCTTTTGCTGGCCGAAATTCCGCCAGCAATAGTCCGATGGAGCATACACACGGTCGCATTTTCCGACCAAAGGCTCACATTGGTCTTTGGCTGGCCGAATTTCGGCCAGCAAAAGATTGAGAGCGTTTAGCAGCAGCAGATGTTTTTACAGCTATAATGCCGGTCCTCAGAACGCGCTGGCCCTGGGGTTTTTTTGCAGCTTGAAAACACCTATGCCACTTACAGCTCCTAAAAGCTTGTGTGTGCATGAGGCCATAGAATAACATGGAGTGGCGTTTTTAAGCTGCAAATAAAAATCTGACGCTGGTAAAAGCCGCTGTAAAAAAAAATGCCCTGTGTGCATGGGGATTAATAGTTGTGATGGTCAGGTGTCCACAAAGCTTTGGCCATACAGGGTATAATAAATACACATTTAAAATTTTTGATTGTAAACCCATATTATTTTTTTTAACCGCTTCCCGACCGCCTCGCGCAGATTTACTTTGGCAAAGGGCACGTACAGGTAAACTAAGGTATCTGTACGTGGCCCTTTAAGAGGTGGCCTGCGGGTGCGGAAGCTCCGTGAGTCCGGTTGCGGGTCCCGCGGACTCGCTCGCCACGGGGATACCCACGAACCTCTCACGGAGAGGAAGAACAGGGAGATGCTAATGTAAACAAGCATCTCCCCGTTCTGCCTGGTGACACTGTCACTGATCTCTGCTCCCTGTGATCGGGAGCTATGATCAGTGACGTGTCACACATAGCCACGCCCCCCAGTTAGAAACACGCCCCTAGGACACACTTAACCCCTACCCCGCCCCCTAGTGGTTAACCCCTTCACTGCCAGTGTCATTTACACAGGAATCAGTGCATTTGTATAGCACTAATTGCTGTATAAATGACAATGGTCCCAAAAATGGGTCAAAAATGTCCGATGTGTCCGCCATAATGTCGGAGTCACGATAAAAATCGCTGATCCCGCCATTACTATTAAAAAAAAAAAAAAATTATTAATAAAAATGCCATAAAACTATCCCCTATTTTCTAAACGCTATAACTTTTGCGCAAACCAACCAATAATCGCTTATTACGATTTTTTTTACCAATAATATGTAGAAGAATACGTATCGGCCTAAACTGAGGAAAAAAAATTTTTTTTTTACATATTTTTGGGGGATATTTATTATAGCAAAAAGTAACAAATAATGTGTTTTTTTCAAAATTGTCGCTGTTTTTTATTTATGGCGCAAAAAATAAAAACCGCAGAGGTGATCAAATACCACCAAAAGAAAGCTCTATTTGTGGGAAAAAAGGGACATTTTTGTTTGGGAGTCACGTCGCATGACCGCGCAATTGTCAGTTAAAGCGACGCAGTGCCGAATCGCAAAAAGTTCTGTGGTCAGGAAGGGGGTAAATTCTTCCGGGGCTGAAGTGGTTAAATAACAAACATGTCATACTTACCTGCTCTGTGCGATCAGCAGCCCTGAGCCTCCTCTTCTCGGGTCCCCCGCTGGTGCTCCTGGCTCCTCCCCCCTGCTTCCTAGTGGGGTACTCGTGCAGGATAATTTCCGAGCCACACTCTGTGTGCCCGCTGAACACACAAGAGAAGCTCGGCCCTCCGCTCCCTCCTCACTGGCTGTTATTGACAGCAGCGGGAGCCAAAGGCTGTCTCAGAATCTAGTTGGAGGGAAGAGAGTGAAGAGAGCCTCTGCTTTTATATACAGTGCTGAATCCAGATTGCGTTCAGGTAAGTATAAGGGGGAGGGGAGCTGCACTTAAAGGGTTTTTCCCTTAATGCAGAGAATGCATAAGGGGAAAAAAACCTTTAGTAAGCGCGGGCTTACTTTGCCAGGAGGATGTACCTGGATGTTCCCCTGTGTTCGTGCTTCATTCGGACTCAGCTGATCACAGATCAGGGTAAACGGCCGATCACAGAAGCCCTTTACCACGTGATCAGCTGTGTCCAATGACAGCTGATCACGGATGTCAACACAAGCCGGTTATCGGCACGAGGAGAGAAAAAGAGAACTGGCTTGTGTTAAAGGGACATCGATAATCAAGGCACTGATTATCAGCATCCTGATTATCAGTGCAGTCCCATCAGTGCCCAACCAGTGCTGCCAATCAGTGCCCAACCAGTGCTGCCAATCAGTGCCCACCAGTGCTGCCAATCAGTGCCCACCAGTATTGCCAATCAGTGCCCACCACTGCTGCCAATCAGGGCCCACCACTGCTGCCAATCAGGGCCCATCAGTGCTGCCAATCAGGGCCCATCAGTGCTGCCAATCAGTGCCACCTATCAGAGCCCATTGGTGCCGCCTATCAGTGCCACCTATCAGAGCCCATTGTTGCCACCTATCAGTGCCACCTATCAGAGCCCATTGTTGCCATCTATCAGTGCCACCTATCAGAGCCCATTGGTGCCGCCTATCAGTGCCACCTATCAGAGCCCATTGGTGCCACCTATCAGAGCCCATTGTTGCCACCTATCAGTGCCCCTATCAGTGCCGCCTATCAGTGCCGCCTCCTCAGTGCCCACCAGTGCCACTCTCCAGTTTTAGTAAATCAACCCCACTGTGTCATTACTTTTCACTTGTTTACTTCCTCACCCTGCCTCTGACTTCGGTAGACAAACTAGGAGTAGCACATGTACTATATTGTTTCCATTTTTTTAATAATGGGTTCATTCGATTTTTTTTCATGACCCGACTGTGATTGGTGCTTCTCCAGGACTTTATCTGGAACTTGTTATGACAATTCCTAGGTCTTCGTGATTTCGGTGTTTAGGTATTGTGCCAAAAAAACGATTGGGCCTTCCAAAAACAGAAACAGGTGTATTTATCTTGCGATCATGTGACACTTTAATGACACACAGGTGCACTTCACTCAACTAATGGTGACCTCTGAAGGCAATTGGTTGAACCGGAGCTTATTATTAGGAGTTTTCAAAGCGGGAGGGGTGACTATGTATACAATCAAGATTTTTTTTTTTTTTATCTTTTTCTATTTTTAGTTTCTAAATATATTTGTTTTGTTTTTTTTGTAACTATTTTGTCTAAGATCAGTGACATAAAATCCCCATTTAAGCATATGTCCGATCACATTTTTTTTTCTTAGTTTTGAATAGAGTAGAGAAAGATTGGATCCCTTGTTGGGTCTTTATACTGATCTTCGGGCTCTACTACAAAGATCTCCTTTCACTTGCTGTCATGTTGACACCGTTTTATTTTAATAGGAAGTGAATCAGACAAAACAAATGAAAGGCCGACAAGGCTTCTTGTCTATTTCTAATCTACTTAAAAATGCATCGTTATTAAATGTTATTTCTGCCCGTGTTGATGTCAGAATTTATTTTCCTATCACGTCTGAATCTGATGTCATCAGGACAGTAAGCGGGGAATTTCTTTCTAATAGAACCTTGCATGGCAGGAAAAATCTGACAAAGGATCTGATACGTTTCCAATCTGTTTAACTAAAAAAAATTGTGGCTGGGCATACACTTTAAATCTGAATCAGACAGATATAAAAGATTATTAATGAGGCTCTGTAATCATTAACCACTTCAGCCCAGAAGATTTGGCTGCTGAATGACCGGGCCATTTTTTGCGAGTCGGTACTGCGTCGCTTTAACTGACAATTGCGCGGTCGTGTGGCGCTGCACCCAAACAAAATTGACGTCCTTTTTTTCCTACAAATAGAGCTCTCTTTTGGTGGTATTTGATCCCCTCTGCGTTTTTTATTTTTTGCGCTATAAACAAAAAAAGAGCGACAATTTCGAAAAAAAAACACATTTTGCACTTTTTGCGACAAAAAAATTCCCCATTTTTCTTTTAAAAAGCAATTTTTTTCTCAGTTTAGGTCGATATGTATTCTTTTTTTACATATTTTTGAAGAAAAAAAAAATCGCAATAAGTGTATATTGATTGGTTTGCGCAAAAGTTACAGCGTCTACAAAATAGGGGATAGATTTATAGCATTTTTATTATTAAATTTTTTTATTAGTAATGGCCGCGATCTGCGATTTTTAACGTGACTGCAACATTATAGCGGACACATCGGACACTTTTGACACATTTTTGGGACCATTAGCATTTATACAGCAATCAGTGCTATAAAAATGCTTTTTTACTTTTTGCAATAACAAATATTACAATTCTTTTTTTAAAAAGGCAAATTTTTCTCAGTTTAGGCCGATATGTATTCTTCTACATATTTTTGGGGAAGAAAAAATCGCAATAAGTGTATATTAATTCGTTTGCGCAAAAGTTATAGCGTCTACAAAATAGGGGATAGTTTTATGGCATTTTTATTATTTTTGACACATTTTTTTTTTTATACTAGTAATAGCGGCGATCTGCGATTTTTATCAGGACTGAGACATTATGGCAGACACATCGGACACTTTTGACACATTTTTGGGACCATTGGCATTTATACAGCGATCAGTGCTATAAAAATGTACTGATTACTGTAAAAATGTCACTGGCTTGGAAGGGGTTAACACTAGGGGGCGATCAAGGGATTACCTGTGTTCCCTAGTGTGTGTTTCTAACTTTGGGGGGAGGGGAATGACCTAGAGGAGATGACAGATCGTGGTTCCTAGCTATTAGGACTCTGTCACTCCTGTCACTCCTCACAGAACAGACCAGGGATGTGTGTGTGTGTTTACACACACACACACACACACATCCCTGTTCTGCCTCTCGTGCTCGCTTGTGGCCGGCAGTCATCGCGACCGTCGGCCACGAGCATCGGTAGTGCAGCAGACGCATGCCTGCTATCTCGATCCCGCGAGCAGACGTATAGCTACGACGGCTCGCCGGATTGTGCTGACCTGCCACAGTAAAATGAGGACAGCTGGTCGGCAAGCGGTTAAATAAGTTTATCTTTTCATAAAAAATAATAAATGCACAATTTTTTTGCAAATAAATAAAATGTGCAACAGTGGTCTGTTCCCGGTCTATGGAGCCTGGTATGGGCATAATGACATCAGGCTGTGCTTGTTAACTGGGGCTGTGCAGTGGGGTTAACTGCGTTTTTTTTTCTAGGCAAGAGGAGAGCACAGATATTCTTACCTAAGCCTCTAATCCTCCCAGCACAAGACCGATCCCTACGGCTCCTGCCCCCCCATGCGGTCTTGAATAGTGGACTGTTCCTGACGTCATCACGCCCATACCAGGCTCCATAGACCAGGAACAGACCACTGCTGGACCATGAGGGAGTGCCGTTTTCCAGAGGATCCAAGGATCGGGTAAGTATAAGATTTCTGCTCTCCCCTAAACAAAACGAGTAGTTGACCCATGCAGTGCGGGCACAGCCCTACTGCATGGGACAATCATTTTTTACCTGGAGCTGGGCTTTTAAAACAAAAAAGTAGTGGAAAAAGAGAGTAAAGATATACCAACTGGCTTATAATAAAAATACAAACTATTATTATGCAATAATTATATTTATATATATATATATATATATATATATATATATATATATATATATATATATTTTAGGGCTGTGGAAATTAAAGATTAATTCCTCGATTAATCAATACATTTTTTTGATCGATCAAAATTCTTTTGCTCGGTACTCACCTCTACGTCGGCTTCCGGGTCTTCAGGGAGTTCCGTCGGAGAACCAGTGACGTCACAGACATCAACGTCACCGGACTCCTCCCCCCTTCCCCAAGTGCCTCCATCTGCTAACGAAGGGAAGAAGGGAGGAGTTCGGTGACGTCGAAGTTCTGATTGAATGTAACGCGTACGGGGGAGGAGCTACACATGACGTCACCCGCTTCTGCCCTACGGAAATAACACGACTGTCGGCTTTGCATGCTGTGTTTTTATCATCTTTATGTGAGTAGTTTGTGTTTGAACACAAAAATGAAATCTTATACTTAAGCGGTGAGCACTTAGATCTTTTCTTTCTACCCATGACCTGCGTCGTTGCTGAGATCTAAGGAGATGTGAGAGAAGTTTATGATCAGTGTTAACCCTTTTGATACCCGCTTGCATGACCACCTGTTTGCACAGGGGTCCATGCCATAAGGTGAGAGTGATTAGTTAGACCGGAGGTGGAGGGATTGTCACGCTACTGTGGAAAAAAAAAATGACTTACGTCAGTGCTACAGTTTGGATTTAAAACGTATTTGTGTGAACTGTGAAGTTAAGTCATGGATTGTGGAAACTAACTAGTGTCGGGTGATTGTATATAGTGTATACCACATTTACCACTGACTAATGCAGAGTTGCAAAGCAAGGAGATCAGCTAAAAGTAGTTGGGACTGTATGTGCGTTATAATTAATCGAAATTAGTCGATTAATCGATTAAAAAAATCAATTAATCGAACACAAACATTTTAATCAGTAACAGCCCTTATTTATATATATATACATATATATATTATAATATATATATATATATATATATATATATATATATATATAATATATATAATATAATGTAAACTTTTATATTTAGCAGATGAAAAAAAATTATTTTTTTTTGACTTAGGCCTCAAGCACGCAAGATGTTTAAAAAACGCCAGTGCTGCTGGCAAGAAGAAGCAGCATTAAAAACACGCTGTTAGCCACATCTTTGAATAGCGTATCATTGGCTTTTTTCAGTAAAAACACTCCCTATAATGTAAAAGCGCCTAGAAAACGCAGCTAAGAGCATGTTACAACCATTAGCAGCGTTTTTACAGCTCAACAGCCTCTGATCCTGTCGTTTTTTTTTCTACTGCTTATTCCTCCAAACGCCTTGGATAAATGACAGTTTATGTGTGTATGGGCACATAGGTTAACATGAAGGGCCATTTAGAGGCAATTAAGAAAAAACGTCAGACGCCCCTAACAGCAGCTGTAATAATATCCTGTGTGCATGAGCCCATAACCATAAGGATGCATTCACACCGGAGCAAAGCGATATACTGGTGTTTTTTTGTTTTTTAGTTTTTGAGCGTTTTTAGAAGAGTATTTATCTATAAGAGTATTACAAGCGTTTCACAAGTGTATTACAAGTGTTTTACAGCTTCAAGCGTTTTTTGTTTAGCCAATAGAAAGCACTATACCAGTGGTTCTCAACTCCTGTCTTCAGGACCCACTAACAGGCCAGGTTTGCAGGAAACTGAAATACATGACAGGTGATAGAATTTGCTGGTCAGTGATTGCAGGATTCTAGTCTGCATCTCCCCAAGGTAATACTTAACCACTTGCTTCCTGGGCACTTAAACCCCCCTCCTGCCCAGACCAAATTTTCTGCTTTCAGCACTGTCACTCTTTGAATGACAATTGCGCGGTCATGCAACACTGTACCCAAATGAGATTTTTATCATTTTTTTCACACAAATAGAGCTTTCTTTTGGTGGTATTTAATCAACTCTGGGTTTTTTATTTTTTTCTAAACAAACAAAAAAATACAGAAAATTGAGAAAAAAAAATTATTTTCATAGTTTGTTATCAAATTTTCTCCTTCATTGATATGCGCTGATGAGGCGGAACTGATAGGCACAGATAAGGTGGCACTGATGTGGACAGATAAGGCAGTACTGATGGGCACAGATAAGGCGGCACTGATGGCCACTGTCAAGATGGCACTGATGGGCTCTGATAGGTGTTACTGATCGGTACCACGGATGGGCACTGGTAGGTGACACTGAAGGGCAGCACTGTTGATGAGGCACTGATTGGGGACATTGATAGGTGGCACTTTGGGCACTGATAGGTTGCGCTGGTAGGCACTGGATAGATAGCACTATTGTGCACTGGTAGGTGGCACTGGCAGGCGGTACAGGTGGGCACAGATGAGCTGGTGGCTGCTCTCCTTGATTGGGACCAATGTCCCTCTGACAGCTGCCGGTGATCAGATTTTTTTTTTCTCCTCAGCGTAAGGAGAAAAAATAGCCGATTACTGGCTCTGTTTACATCACATGATCAGCTGTCATTGGCTGACAGCTGATCACGTGGTAAGGGGTCGGGATCGACCCATTACTCCAATCTGTGATCAGCCGAGTCTCAGACTCGCTGATCACAAAGCGCGCTGCGTGCGCCCTGCAGGGGGGCGCGCAGGCCGCTCGAGCACGGGTCGACATCTATTGACGCCCTCCTGGCAAAGTAGGTCCGCCCTGTAGCCGGCATTCGGCTATAGCGCAGATTTGAAGTGGTTAAAATCTGGCCTGTTAGTGGGTCCTGAGGACAGGAGTTGAGAACCATTGCACTAGGGGGAGGAGAGGGAGAGGTCATTAGGGGTGGAAAGCTGCTGTTTGAGCAAAAAAACGCATGACAAAACGCTCAAATCAGGCGTTTCTATTAAAGTCTATGGGGCCAAAAATTCTTGTAATCTGCAAAAAAGAAGCGCATGTACTTTTTGGAGCGACAGGCGCTTTGTATCAGGCGACAGAACGCTCAGATCTGAACAGGGGCCATTGAAATGAATGGGATTTGGCTTGTTGAGCGTTTTAGCGTTACAAGCAGAAAATCGCTCAGTGTGAACGGGGCCTAATAAGGCAAAATGAATCCATAAATATCTAAAATTAAAAACAAAAAAGTTTGGCCTTTAGATATCAAACCAACATAAACTACCGCATATGTATTTTGCTTAGCTTACTAAACAGTCCCTATAATAGTAGTCTCAGTACAGCATTTGCATTTCCTATATGTTGTTACAGAGGGTTTGCATGTAAAAGACAACGGATCAGCTGAGGACAGTTGGGAACATGGGAATTAGGTTGGAGGAGGAGTACTTTTTTGACTGATGTCACTCCGGTCTGACAACCAGGTCCCTTTTCCCACCAGAACTAGGAGACGCCGGCCTTCCCTCAGGGCCATGGGTGCTTGGATACTCTTGGGGAGGGAAGGCTTGGAACTGTTGACCCACCTGCTCTCGTTCTGTGCGGTGGCACGGAGGGCTAGCTCCAGCAGCTGCATACAGGAGCACAAAGAGCTCTTTTGTCGCGTCCCCTGCTGGACCCAGACACAGAGAGATAGGAATAATTAGGAGTATCTTCCAGCAGCCCTAGATGCTGCTACTCCTCCTTGTACTCCCCAAATCCATTAACCTATTCATTGCTGCCACCCCCAGTGCTCGCTTTTACTGCCCGGCTAATATGACACCGGCTCCTTTCATCGACTTGGTGGCTTTCCTTTGAGCTCTGAAAGATCTTTTTATGTTACAGTGGCAGAGATGTTCCCATGCCAGAAACTGGGTCCTTGTACCAAATAGCTGCAGGGTGAAAAATCTGGGAATTAAATGGAGTACTACCCAAAATTTCCATAGAGTCTCAAACTACACTAAACTAATTTCTAAATATGCCACCACAGGAAATAGTTGATCAGAGGAGAGGTCATCTCATAAAAATGCTCAAAAACAAGAAAAATGCTCAAAAGAGCTGGGATTTTTGCAGGTGCCTATAACATGCACTACAAAATAGAATAACATTTACATCCTTTATTTATTTCATATAAAATATCAAAAATTAATAAAATTTGCTAAAATCATTTTTCATTTTGAAACAAGTATCCACAATATAGCTGTTTACAGATGGTTGTCATGGTGTAGCAATCTAGACATGTTTCGCCAACTTATAGGCTTACTCAGGAGATATGCAATACCACACCTGAACAGGTATATATAAATTTTTCTGATTATCCAAGAGAGAACTGTATATACTGATTCATGTGATCTGTCTGCTCAGTTGTGGTATTTCATATCTTCTGAGGAAGCCTATAAGTTGGCAAAACATGTCGCGATTGCCTTTTCAAAATGATTTTAGCAAATTTTATTCATTTTTTATATTTTATATGAAGTAAATAATAAAGGATGTCAATTTTATTCGATATTTCATATAAAATATAAAAAATAAATACAATTTGCTAAAAATCAATTTTCATTTTGAATTAAGTATCCACAATATAGCTGTTTACAGATGGTTGTCATGGTGTAGCAATCTTGACATGTTTTTCCAACTTATAGGCTTCCTCAGAAGATATGCAATACCACACCTGAGTTTGACAGATCAAACACATGAATCAGTAACATATACAGTTCTATCTTGGAAAATCAGAAAAATGTATATATACACCTGTTCAGGTGTGGTATTGCATATCTCCTGAGTAAGCCTATAAGTTGGCGAAACATGTCGAGATTGCTACACTATGACAACTATCTGTAAACAGCTATATTGTGGATACTCAATTCAAAATGAAAAATGATTTTAGCAAATTTTATTCATTTTTGATGTTTTATAAGAATTAAGTAATAAAGGATGTACAGTAGGTGCCAGCGATATTGTGTCAATCTCGCCGCTTTTATCGGTGAGATTGACACCCTGTGAGCCCTTTCGCGGGAGCCAGCGCCAAGCCGGCTCGCATCGGGAAAGGAAAAATGTTTCCTTTCCCGATAAGTGACAAGCATTGCTGGGTTGGCCGGGTTCACACTGGTGCGGGGATCCGAATTGGATTCCCGCCAATACCAGGCACTGTATTTGGTATAAATCTCAAGGCAGAACTCCATGGCAAATTTTTAAATAAAAAAACGGCATGAGTTCCCCCTCTGGAGGCATACCAGGCCCTTAGGTCTGGTAGGGATTTTAAGGGGAACCCCCTATGCCGAAAAAACGGCGTGGGGGTCCCCCCAAAATCCATACCAGACCCCTATCCGAGCACGCAGCCCGGCCGGTCAGGAAAGGGGGTGGAGACGCCCCTTGTCCTTATATAAGTCGCCGCACAACGTGTCCCTGCCATTGCGGCCAGAGAGTGTCGTGTCAACATCGAAAGGAAGAAGAAGAGAAGAAGGAGGAGACGAAAAAGAAGAAGGAGAAGGCGGCGGCGGTGACAGAAGATCGGGCCAATGCTAGTAAAAGAGCTATAAGAAAAAAGCGGAGGCCCGGCAAGAAGAACCGAAGAGCGGGACAAGTCCTTGAAGTCGGAAGAAGACCCCCGGACGGCGGCGACGACGAAGAAGAAAGCCGGCTCCTCTGCTCGTAAAAGAGCTAGCAGAAGATAGCGGAGGAGTCCGGCGAGAAGACCCCCCCAAGACGGAAGAAGACCTCCGGAGCTGTCTAATAAAGTATTTTAAAAACTTGTGTTGTGTTTTTTAGTTACACATTTTTCACCAAGTGAATGGGTATGGGTACATCGTACCCCATACTCATTCACATAGGGTGGGGGGCCGTTATCTGGGGGCCCCCTTATTAAAGGGGGCTCCTGGATTCCAATAAGCCCTCCGCCCGCAGATCCCGACAACCAAGGCCAGGGTTGTCGGGAAGAGGCCCTTGTCCTCATCAACATGGGGACAAGGTGCTTTGGGGTAGGGGGGCCGCAGGGTGCCCCCCTTCCCCCAAAGCACCAACCCCCCATGTTGAGGGCATGCGGCCTGGTACGGCTCAGGAGGGGGAGCGCTAGCTCGTCCCCACCCCATTTCCTGACCGGCCGGGCTGCGTGCTCGGATAGGGGTCTGGTATGGATTTTGGGGGGACCCCCACGCCGTTTTTTCAGGGTAGAGGGTTCCCTTTAAAATCCCTACCAGACCTAAGGGCCTGGTATGCCCCTGAAGGCATGCAGGTCTCATTAGTGAGGTGACATTGTCGCTGATCTCTCTCGCTGGCTACTATAGGAAAATGTGACATTTTCCTATTGCAGCCAGCATGAGAACCAGCGTGACGGGATCGCGCTGGTTAGAGAAGCCTGTCGCCGGGATCGTGCTGGAAACACAATATCGGCGGCTCCTACTGTAAATTGTATTCTATGTTGTAGTCCATGTTATTGTCACCTGAAAAATTCCCGGTTCTTTTGAGCATTTTTCTTAATTTCTAAATACACTATATTGTCAAAAGTATTGGGACATCTGCCTTTACACACACATGAACTTTAATGGCATCCCAGTTTTAGTCCGTAGGGTTCAATACTGAGTTGGCCCACCCTTTGCCGTTATAAAAGCTTCAACTCTTCTGGGAAGGCTGTCCACAAGGTTTAGGAGTGTGTCTATGGGAACGTTTGACCATTCTTCCAGAAACGCATTTGTGAGGTCAGGCACTGATGTTGGACAAGAAGGCCTGGCTCAAAGTCTCCGCTCTAATTCATCCCAAAGGTGTTCTATCGGGTTGAGGTTAGAACTCTCTGCAGGCCAGTCAAGTTCCTCCACCCCAAACTCGCTCATCCATGTCTTTATGGACCTTGCTTTGTGCACTGGTGCGCAACCATGTTGGAACAGAAAGGGGCCATCCCAAAACTGTCCACAACGATAGGAATCTTCCCCAGGGGGTCACACCCAGCAGTAGGACATTTTTGGTTTACTTTATAAGGCTTGTGCATCACATAGTATCTTTAGACTTTTTTGTGCATTTTAGTGGCTATTTAAACTGTGCACCCAAGATCAGGGATAACTTCTGGTTTCCTCTCTGTGTCCACATTAGCATTATAGCGCCCCTAAACCCATGTGTTTTCCAATTTTGAGCATAGTAAGTCTATACTACTCTTTTCGGGTCCATTATACTGGACTTACGTTTACTGTTTTTTGTCCAGAATATGGTCATATTAATTCAATTTTTTGTTTTCCATATTCCTCAGCTGGGCCTTTATCTATCCCCTGCGATCGTATATGGTCTCCCATGTATCATTCCTAGGCTAGGACTCTTTTTTTAGATCTACTTTTGTCTTTGGGGAGGCAACCTACCAACAAAACCTTTCCATCTCTTGGTTTTGGACTGACAGAGGTATGTGCTGTGCATCTTCCTGAGGTCATGACAATGCTTACTTCTGAGTTATTATGTATTATTATTTATGTATATTCTTTTCCTTTTTATGCTAGAGCTGGATTATTGTGGTGGTCCCACATTATCCCCTGAGTAAGCCATGACTGGCGAAACATGTCTGTGACCACCCTTCCGTTTCCCTTGTGGGTCACCAGAAACCCAATATATGTTACCCTGTAAATGCGCTATCATTGATTTTAACCATTTCTATATCTTTCGTGTACTCTTCTTTATCTGTATTTATTTATCTTATTTATTTTTTATTATTATTATTATTATATATATTATATAATATATTATATAATATATACAAGAGAAAAGCTGCGCTAAATGTGAAACCTAGATATATTCTCTGAACCAAGAAGGTATCTAGGTTTCACATTTAGCGCAGCTTTTCTCTTGTATATGTTTTTTGTGTATATCCCACAATAAGCCGCTGCTTTATTATTTTTTCAGATTTATATTCAATTTAATTTATCTTATTTTTATTGTCCAAGCGCAGTTTTTTTCCCTTCTGTATATTATATATATATTATATATAATTATTATTATTTATTTATTGTTTATTTTATGTATGTATTTATCTGTATTTAATAAAGAAAATATAATTTTTTACTCAATTTGTTATGAAATAATTGTTGGTAGCACCATTACAATCCCATTCCTCCACATTTCAAATTTAACTTTAGACTTTAGTCGTTACCTTTTACTTGTTACCTGTTGTTTAGTTGGTACTTTAGGTTTTAGGTGCATTTTGCGTTTTTCAATACACACTTTTGATCCATTGAAGTCTATGGAACCAAAAACCAGAAAAAAAAAACATCCCTGGCCCTTTCTATAAAATGCACAGATGTGAACTACATCCATAGGAAACCATATTAAATGCAAAAGAGAAATCCCACTAAAAAATGCATAGGTTTGACCCAGACCTAAAGTATCTCCAGGCATGTTTGAATCAATCACATCATCTGCTGTTTCCTGGCTCTGTACCGGCAGCCTAAAGTGCAGAGAACTCTGAAGGATTTATTTTGGATCTGTGTAATTACTCTGCTAATGGGTTTCCTCTCTCTCGCCCCTCCTGTTTGATGAAGGTGTCTGTCAGTGTGACAGATCCATATCTGTGTAATGAGCTTGTCAGATAAGAGTGGAGGCAGATAAGGAGAGGGGATACAGCTGTCACCATAGCTTGCTACTATCAGAGGACCATCGAAATGCTCTGCTGTGATAATCTGCAGACATGCTGATCGAATGGCGGATGGATGGAATCCTTACCATTTAGCAGATCCAATCTTCCATTGGGCTCCCCCAGCTCCCAGGCAAATCAGATTCAGCCAATCGATGCCTCTGCGATCCGTCTTTGCAAACGCTTTTACGAATTGGAAGTGAAGGGTAAGGCTCTATTCACACGGGCTTGTCCGCGTACGGACTCAACTTTGCTCAGCAGGGATCGATCCGTTGATCCCCGCTGAGCAGACGGGTGACAGGTCTGTCTCTGCTCACTGTGCGGAGATGGACCTATCAGAGCCCCGCTCTCCTCTATGGAGATCCGATGACAACGGATCCGCCTGTCTGTTTTCATCCGATCCAGCGGATGTCAGCGGACATGTCACCCCTAACAACTGCCGTTCCATAGGGCTAAATGGAGCATCCAATCAGGTCCGCCTGTCTGTTTTCATCCAATCCGATTCTCTAGACGGATGGAAAATAGGGTTGCCATCCATCTGGATTTCACGGACAGGATCGGATCGGATATCATCGGACGTCAGCGGATATGTCACCCCTGACATCTGCCGTTCCATAGGGCTGAATGGTGCGTCCAATCAGGTCCGCCTGAAAAACTGACAGGCGGACCTGATCGGAACGCCCGTGTGAAAGGGCCCTAAAGCTGGGTACAGACTACAGCTGCACGATTAATCTTTAAGAATCGAAATCGCAATCTTTTTCTCTTCCCGATCTTCAAAACAGCATGTCAGGATTCTAACAAGTGCAGAGAGTTCTCACAACTGGGGAAAAAAATCCAGGCAGCCTGCCAAGTTTTTTTAGAACAAATAAGTAGAAACAAAGTATCTTTTCATTCTTTTATCAAAGAAAAGAACTGGCGTGTAGATGAAGGAAGTTTAACCATTTAACCACATGCCGACCGGGCCATAGCCGAAAGACGCCTACAGCGTGGTCAGCTTATTCTGGGTGGACGTCCTCACAGAACCACGCTCCCGTGCGCCCCCCCCCCCCCCCCTGGGGTGCGCACCCGGGAACATCCGTGACGGAGCATCACTTACAAATGACGGAGCATCACTTGCAAACAAACCGGCGTCATGTCATGATGCCGGTTCCTCCCTCCCCTCTGTGTACCGATCGGTACTGTGTGAGAGGAGAGAGGGAGAGATCGGTTGCATCGCTGTGGGCACTACAGATCCAGCCCACAGCGCTGCTCAGTGCCCATACTCACAAATACTCTGCCAATACTCTGCCAATACTCGCCAATACTCGCCAATACTCGCCAATACTCACAAATACTCACCAATACTCACCAATACTCACCAATACTCACCAATACTCACCAATACTCACAAATACTCACAAATACTCACAAATACTCACAAATACTCTGCCAATACTCACCAATACTCACCAATACTCACCAATACTCTGCCAATACTCACCAATACTCTGCCAATACTCAGCCAATACTCAGCCAATACTCAGCCAATACTCAGCCAATACTCTGCCAATACTCACAAATGCTCACCAATACTCTGCCAATACTCTGCCAATACTCTGCCAATACTCTGCCAATACTCACAAATACTCACAAATATTCTGCCAATACTCGGCCAATACTCGGCCAATACTCGGCCAATACATTTTAACAGAAACACATAATTTTTTTATTTATAGTGCAGAAAATAAAAAAAACAGCGGTGGTTAAATACCACCAAAAGAAAGCTCTGTGAAAGCTGTGTGAAAAAAAGGACAAACAGTTCAGTGTTGCATGACTGAGTAATTGTCATTCAAAATGTGAGAGCACCGAAAGCTGAAAATTGGTCTGGTTAGGAAGGGGGTTTAAGTGCCCAGTGGTCCAGTGGTTAAAGACCAAACCTTTTCTGACATTTGTCGATTACAAGTAAAAATCATTATTTTCTGCTAGAAAATTACTTGGAACACCCAAACATGATATATATATTTTTGTTTAGCAGAGGCCCTATAGAATAAAATGGTGGCTGTTGCAATATTTTATGTCACACCGTATTTGCGCAGCAGTCTTTCAAACGCAATTAAAAAAAAAAAAATACACTTTAATAAATAAAAATAAAAAAACTAAACAGTAAGGTTAGCTCAATTTTTTGTATAATGTGAAAGACGTTACACTGCGAGAATCGTGAGAGAATTGGGATCTTTATTCGAAGCAAAAAAATTGTGATTCTCATTTTAGCCAAAATCGTGCAGCTCTAGTACAGACTATTCATTTTTTTTTGTTCAACAAGCAGGCTGAACTGGAAAAAAAACTAATTCCGCGTACACATGATCGGACTTTCCGGCGGACCAGAGTCCGTCGGACAATTCGATCGTGTGTGGGCTCCAGCAGACTTTTTCTTCCCAAAAGTCCGGCGGACCTAGAAACAAGACTGGCTTCAAATTTGTCCGCCGCACTCGGCTTTCTAGCGGACAATCCGTTCGTCTGTGTGCTAGTCCGACGGACTAAAACCGACGCTACGGCAGCTATTGGCTACTGGCTATGAACTTCCTTATTCTAGTCTGGTCGTACGTCATCACGTTCGAATCCGTCAGACTTTTGGAGTGATCGAGTGTGGCCAAGTCCGTTCGTTTGAAAGTCCGGCGGACCTCAGCTGCAAAGTCCGCCGAAAAGTCTGATCGTGTGTACGCGGCATCCACACAAGGACCACACACAGATCATAATGAATGCCGTTCCTGCTGAAGCGCCTGAATTACGATACATGTGTACACAGCGTAAGCCAAAATTCAGGTGATAAACTGCCTATGGCAGTGGTTCTCAACTCCTGTCCTCAGGACCTACTAAGGCCCCTTTCACACTGGGGCGGTGGGCTCGTCGGCGGTAAAGCACAGCCGTCAATTTTGCAGCACTATTCGGACGCAAGCGGGGCTCTTTTACCCCCCGCTAGCAGCCGAGAAAGGGTTAAAAGCAGCCGAGATAGGGTTAAAACCACCCGCGGTATAGCCACCCACGTTTTTTTTAGCGTCCTGCCAGCGCACCGCTCCAGTGTGAGAGCCTTGCAGTCGCAACAGTTTTACCTCGGGGTGCAGAGTTTGACAGGCAGCGCCACCTGTCAAACGCACCCATTTAGTTCAATGGGGCCACACGGCAACCACAAGCGTAACATTGAGCATGCGGCTGAGGCACAGCTCCGCAATGTAGAATTGACATTCAGCAATTAAAAAAAAAAAGCTGTTCAGGAGGTGACAGTAGCTCCTCCTGAACGACTGTCAGCCACTGCTATGCCGCCCTCTGAAAAGCGATCCACTGCAATTTAGCAGTGTAGTGAAACCAAATGAAACGATGTCCCCAATCTTTCTACAGAGACCATATAAAGTAAGAAGCTGAGAACTAAGCAGGACTTTGAGCTCAGTCTTCTCCAACAACCTGTTGTAAGCTCTCAGTGAGAGTGTCTGAGGGCTGCCTTCCCCTGCTGAGAGCTGTCATGTTACACAGGTGTCCAAGCAGCTTGTAAATCCATCAGCAAACTGATACTACACCGTGTCTGCCCCGTGTCACACAAACAAGTCTGACTGGAAGCTCTATAATGTGACATTTCCCTCCGAGACACCGACCAGCAGATCAACCAGCTACTGTGGGACTATGAAATCTCAGCAAATGAGAACCTAGAGCCTTAGAAATAAATACATTGGGGAACCGCTGTACTAGTCACATTTCTTTCCATCAACATATTCTGTGTTCTATGTTGATGGAAAGAAATTTGACTATTACAGCGGTTCCCCAATTTATTTTGCTTGTATACCTCAATTCCATAAATTGTACGCCTTGGCGACCTATTTCCATGAATTGTACCCCTTGGCGACCTATTTCCATAAATTGTACCCCTTGGTGACCCATTTCCATAAATTGTACCCCTTGGTGACCCATTTCCATAAATTGTACCCCTTGGCGACCCATTTCCATAAATTGTACCCCTTGGCGACCTATTTCCATAAATTGCACCCCTTGGTGACCCATTTCCATAAATTGTACCCCTTGGCGACCTATTTCCATAAATTGTACCCCTTGGCGACCTATTTCCATAAATTGTACCCCTTGGCGACCCATTTCCATAAATTGTACCCCTTGGCGACCCATTTCTAGAAATTGTACCCCTTGGTGACCCATTGCCAGAAATTGTCCCCCCCCCCCCCCCGGCCACCCATTACCATAAATCTGTATCCCTTGGCATGCCATTTCCATAAATTGTACCCCTTGGTGACCCAATTCCATAAACTGTACCCCTTGACATCCCATTTCTATAAACTGTACCCTTTGGCATCCCATTTCCATAAAGTGTACCTTTTGGCAGCCCATTGCCATAAATTTGTACCCTTTGGTAAATCATTTACATAAACCGTATCCTTGCCAAAAATGTTACCCCTTGGCATCCTATTTTCATAAACGGTACTGCTTGGCATCCCATTCCATAATTTCTACCCTTTGGCATACCACTTTCATAAAATGTACCCCTGGGCAGCCCATTTCCATAAATTGTATTCCTTGGTGGCTAGTTTCCATAAAATTGTACCATTTTGGCAGCCCAATTTGTTTTAGTTTTTTTGCAGGCTAGCTAGGAAATTTTTATCTGTGCGCGTTGTGCATTGCTCTTCCATGTGCACCTTACTGCAAAGGCTAGTTATGATTTTGGAGTGCTTTCCATCTTTTCGTATACAGTGAAAACACATGGGGACACATTGGTTGCCTCGAGCCGCCATTGGGCTCTTTCTGGGTGTCTAATGTGACCCTGTGCTTTTAACCGCTTGCCGACACACTGCAGTACATATACTGTGGATGGGCAGCAAGTACGGGCACTGTAAGGTGCTTGTACATCGCAGCTTTCTTCCGGGGCCAAGCTGTCATTGGCTACAGGACCAATTTGACAGCGGATGGCCGGGACCTGCTGATCGGCTGAGCGAATGACAGAAGAGAGCCCTGTGTTGGTAAACAACACAGGGCTCTCTACAGAGTGCAGCAATGTGGCCTGTGAAGCACGGAGAAACAGTCACACTGTTTAGTAACAGCAGTAAACACTTTACACATTTTAGGCACACAGTTAACCTTTTGATTGCCCCAGTGGCATCACGCGATGCGGAAAAAATTGGTGTCACCCCCCCCCCACCTATAGTCCCCCTCCCTCAGTACAGACCCCCCCACTAACTACAGAACCCCCCTTCATTAAGTACAGACCCCCCCCCCCCACTAACTACAGAACCCCCCTTCATTAAGTACAGACCCCCCTCTCTCAGTATGGACCCCCCATTAAGTACAGACCCCCCTCCCGCAGTATAGATCACCCTCCCGCAGTACAGACCCCCCTCACTAAGAACAGACCCCCTCCATCGGTATAAACCCCCCATCCAGCAGTATAGCCCCCCCTCAGTGCAGACCCCCCCTGCAGCAGTATAGACACCCCCTCAGTGCAGACCTCCCCATCCAGCAGTATAGCCCCCCCTCAGTGCAAACCCCCCTCTCCAGCAGTATAGACCCCCCTCCATCAGTATATCCCCCCACAGTGCAGACCCCCCTCCAGCAGTATAGACCCCACCCTCAGTGCAGACCCCCCTCCAGCAGTATAGACACCCCCTCAGTGCAGACCCCCCATCCAGCAGTATAGCCCCCCTCAGTGCAAACCCCCCTCTCCAGCAGTATAGACCCCCCTCCATCAGTATATCCCCCCACAGTGCAGACCCCCCTCCAGCAGTATAGACCCCCCCTCAGTGCAGACCCCCCCTCCAGCAGTATAGAGACCCCCCTCTCCAGCAGTATAGACCCCCCTCAGTGCAGACCCCCCCTCCCCCCTCTCCAGCAGAATAGACACCCCCTCAGTGCAGACCCCCCTTTGCAGTAGTATAGACATCTCCCTCAGTGCAGACCCCCCTCTCCAGCGGTATAGACCCCCCTCAGTGCAGACCCCCCTCTCCAGCGGTATAGACCCCCCTCAGTGCAGACCCCCCTCTCCAGCGGTATAGACCCCCCTCAGTGCAGACCCCCCTCTCCAGCGGTATAGACCCCCCTCAATGCAGAACCCTCTCCAGCGGTATAGACCCCCCTCAATGCAGACCCCTCTCCAGCAGTATAGACACCCCCTCAGTGCAGACCCCCCTTTGCAGTAGTATAGACATCTCCCTCAGTGCAGACCCCTCTCCAGCAGTATAGACACCCCCTCGTGCAGACTCCCCTCTCCCCTCCCATAGCCCCCCCCCCCGCACTATCACAGTCCCACGATAGGTCACTGATCACCGCCATTTCTAGTATATTAAAAAAATCCAGTATATATATCCCATCGTTTGTAGATGCTATAGCTTTCACGCAAACCAATTAATATACACTTATTGGAATTAATTTTTTACCAAAGACATGTAGCAGAACACATATTGGCCTAAATTTATGAATACATTTTATTTTTTATATGTTTTTATTTGATATGTTTTATAGCAGAAAGTAAAAAATCTTTTTTTTTTTTTTTTTTTTTCAAAATTGTAGGTGTTTTTTTTTTTTATATAATAAATAAAAAAAAACAGATGTGATCAAATACCACCAAAAGAAAGCTCTATTTGTGTGGAAAATAATTTATGTAAAATTTTATTTGGGTACAGTGTTACATGACCATACAATTACCAGTTAAAATAGCGGGTGGGTGGGGCTTCCTGTTGGCACAAGTTCTGCTTTAAAAAAAAGACAAGCCACAATTAACTTTTTTTTAAAACAGGCAATTTTTAATTTTAGCCTCAAGTGAGGAATTCAAAGAGGGTCTGACATGTACAGAATATCAGAAAGGTCACCCACTCCTTTAGCACAAAGGAATAAAGAGAATCCAACATCAGCGAATTGAATCTGCTGCTACAATCTCAGGGCTCTGCTTCTATAGCCCACCTGGGTGTAGGAGGTTAGCGGTATCTGAACTGGTCAGTCTTTGTAGTGGCAAAATAAAAGCAGGCCGACTTCAGAAACCCAAAACACTTCAATGGCTGCGGCAAATCTGTAGGCGTTCAATGCACAGAAAAGCTTTACATCTTCCACAGACAAGAGGGCTTCAGAAGGTTGGCATTGCTGAGAACGAGCTCAGTGCAAGGGTTCAGTATTTAAAGGGTCAGCCCATCCAAAACCGATTTTATGTTGGAAAAGCTTTTATCTATTAAGAACTTCACTGAACCTTGAGTTCCCAAGTGTGTCCGTCTGAGGAGGTCCCACCTGGTCTGTTGGACTTTTAATTTAATTTGTGTAATAATTCAGTAGAAGAAAATAGGAATCCCCCAGGCCGTGGGAACACTTAAGGACCTGTGTTGCATTTTTTTTTGCATTTTCATACAATGGGAATGTCTATGGGAATGTAAAACAAGCTTTAAGCCGGTCAGAGGTTGGGCAACTGCAAGTCAAATATACTGGTCAATTAATTCTGAACGATCTCAGAAGGGTCTCAAAAGGATCAACACAAGCCCAAAGCCTGTCAACACAGACCCTAACAAAGTCAAGGAGATGTTGTGTTTGAAGACCCCAAGAAAGATAAGGAGCAATTGGGTTCCCAAGTGTATCCGTCTGAGGAGGTCCCACCTTGTCTGTTGGATTTTTTATTTCATTTGTGTAATAATTCAGTAGAAGAAATTGGGAATCCCCCAGGCCGTGGGAACACTTAAGGACCTGTGTTGCATTTTTTTTGCATTTTCATACAAGTCTATGGGAATGTAAAACCAGCTTTAAGCCGGTCAGAGGTAGGGCAACTGCAAGTCAAATATACTGGTCACTTAATTCTGAACAATCTCAGAAGGGTCTCAAACTGATCAACACAAGCCCAAAGCCTGTCAACACAGACCCTAACAAAGTCAACGAGACGTTGTGTTGGAAGACCCCAAGAAAGATAAGGAGCAATTGGGTTCCCAAGTGTATCCGTCTGAGGAGGTCCCACCCACCTTGTCTGTTGGACTTTTTATTTCATTTGTGTAATAATTCAGTAGAAGAAATTAGGAATCCCCCAGGCCATGGGAACACTTAAGGACCTGTGTTGCAATTTTTTTGGATTTTCATACAAGTCTATGGGAATGTAAAACCAGCTTTAAGCCGGTCAGAGGTTGGGCAACTGCAAGTCAAATATACTGGTCAATTAATTCTGAACGATCTCAGAAGGGTCTCAAACTGATCAACACAAGCCCAAAGCCTGTCAACACAGACCCTAACAAAGTCAAGGAGATGTGTTGGAAGACCCCAAGAAAGATAAGGAGCAATTGGGTTCCCAAGTGTATCCGTCTGAGGAGGTCCTGCCTTGTCTGTTGGATTTTTTATTTCATTTGTGTAATAATTCAGTAGAAGAAATTAGGAATCCCCCAGGCCATGGGAACACTTAAGGACCTGTGTTGCAATTTTTTTGCATTTTCATACAAGTCTATGGGAATGTAAAACCAGCTTTAAGCCGGTCAGAGGTTGGGCAACTGCAAGTCAAATATACTGGTCACCTAATTCTGAACAATCTCAGAAGGCTCTCAAAAGGATCAACACAAGCCCAAAGCCTGTCAACACAGACCCTAACAAAGTCAAGGAGATGTTGTGTTGGAAGACCCCAAGAAAGATAAGGAGCAATTGGCTAAGGATCTTACTTTGGGGTGGAGTGGCCCATTCAGGTTTAGGATGGCATGCCAGCAAACGCACTGAATGCACTTAATGTTCTGTTATTCAGACAGCTATGAATGTGAGATTCCTCCATTCATGCCGTTTAGCATGGATTGGAAAATCAAGTGTATGGCTACTGTTATAGGGAATCTCCCGCTGGTAGTAGAAATGAAGGAATGCCACCAGTCAGAAATGAAATGTGCAGCAGCATTATGTGAAATCTTCTTGGCTGCAGCAGGGGGCAACTATATTATCCAGGGCAAAGGCCATCTCTTTGGCAGTTCATCAGACCACAGTGCCCTCAAAACCAACCCAAAATCAATCAGAATAAACTATTCTCTAAAAGCATTTTTTATTTTTGAAAGCTTGCTAAGCTTCATGATGAAATGTCAGCATTTGACACTCCTGGAAGTGTCAGATACCTGGTCCCTCTCTCTCTGCACTCTATGTTTCCTCTTGTCAAATTCTTACATCACTACAAGACAAAGTAGTGACATTGAGACTGATGGAAGGAACCACAGCATGAAGTGGGGGGGGGGGGGGGGGGGGATGAGGAATACAACACACAATGGGGTTGGTTTACTAAAACTGGATAGTGCAAAATCTGGTGCAGCGCTGCATAGAAACCAATCGGCTTTCATTTTTTGTTTTGTTCAAGCTTAATTGAACAAGCTGAAGTTAGAAGCTGATTGGCTACCATGCGCAGCTGCACCAGATTTTCTACTCTCCAGTATTAGAAAAGCAACCCCAGTGTGCTGGATGTTAAAGATTCTTCTACAAGTTAAAGGGTCACTTAGGCTGCTTTCACACTGGGGCGGTGCGGGGCGGCGACGGTAAAGCAGCGCTATATTTAGCGCTGCTTTACCATCGTTTTAGCCGCGGTATGCGGACGCTAGCGGGGTGGTTTTAACCCCCGCTAGCGGCCGCAAAAGGGTTAAAAACGTCCGCAAAGCGCCGCTGCAGCGGCGGTTTGCTGGCGGTATCCCCGCGGTTTCCCATTGATTTCAATGGGAAGGAGCGGTATAGGAGCGGTAAATACACCGCTCCTTCACCGCTCCAAAGTTGCAGCTAGCAGGACTTTTGTTGCGGTCCTGCTAGCGCACCGCTCCAGTGTGAAAGCCCGCCGGCTTTCACACTGGAGTAAATGGGGCCGGTTTTTTCAGGAGGTGTACAGGCGCTATTTTTAGCGCTGTACCGCCTGAAAACCGCCCCAGTGTGAAAGGGGCCTTAAGGAAATTTTTTATTTATTTTTTTTTTTTTAAATAACAAACATGCTATACTTACCTCCACTGTGCAGCTCGTTTTGCACAGAGTGGCCCCGAACCTCCGAACCTGGTCTTCTGGGGTCCCTCGGCGGCTGTCTCGGCTCCCTCCCGCAAGGACTCCACAACTTCATGTGAGCTCCCTTGCATGGTGTGGAGTGCTTGCGGGCACGCTCCCGTGATACAGCTGGCGGCCATAGCCGCTGACTGTATCACTTGGCCCTGCCCCCCGGCACGCCGCGTCATTGGATGTGATTGACAGCAGCGCGAGCCAATGGCTGCGCTGCTTTCATTCCACCCACTCTAGCCAATCAACGGCCAGGGTGAGCGGCCAAGAGGATGTCGGGGGTGAGCGCGGGACTTTGGAGGGGTCAGGTAAGTAAAACGAGGGGGGGGGGGGTGGCATTGTCAGATGTTTCTTTTACCAAAATGCATAGAATGCATTTAGGTGAAAAAACTTTTACCTTTACAACCCCTTTAAAGCGAAACTTCCTTCTGTCAAATTTGACTATTTTTAAACCTTATGCTGCTAGCATTAGTAAATGGATAGGAAAATATATCATTTTTACTGATTTAAAATTTAGTTTTGTTACATTTCTTCATTTAAGTGAAGAAATGTGAAGAAAAGTGATTTCTCAATCAAATAAAGCATAGAGACATGGGGGGTGAGTAAGTTTGCTTTAAAAATTAAAAACTGATTAAATGGTGTTTTTGTTTTGTGGTGCTCAGATTCAACTTTAAGCTCTTCCAGAAGGTGAAGATTGACAGCATGATAGGAAAGTATTTACTGTTTTCTTTGCAGGAAGTTTTTTGTTTGTTTGTTTAACCACTTGCCTACTGGGCACTCTTACCCCCTTTCCTGCTCAGGCCAATTTTCAGCTTTCAGGACGGTCACATTTTGAATGACAATTGCGCGGTCATGCAACATTGTACCCATATGACATTTTTATCATTTTTTCCACACAAATAGAGCTTTCTTTTGGTGGTATTTAATCACCACTGGATTTTTTATTTTTTGCTTAATAAACAAAGGCTGAAAAAATAAAAATAAAAAAGCTTTTCATAGTTTGTTATAAAATTTTGCAAACAGGTAATTTTTCTCCTTCACTGGTGGGCACTGATAGGCTACACTGATGAGGCAGCACTGATGGGCACTGATTAGGCAGCACTGATGAGGTGGCACTGGTGGGCACTGATGAGACTGCGCTGATAGGTGGCACTAAAAGGCAGCACTGATAGGTGACACTGATTGGCAGCTCTGGCAGTGCCCTGATTATCAGTGTAGATGTCCCTTTCACACAAGCCAATTATCAGCTCTCCTCTCCTCACACTGTCAGCATGAGGAAATGAATGCCGATAACTGGCTTGGGTTTACATTGTGATCAGTTATCATTGGGCACAGCTGATCACGTGGTAAAGGGCCGCTGTGATTGGCCCTTTAGCCTGATCTGTGATCAGCTGTGTCCTAGGGTCAAATTAACATTTGTTTTCAACTGCAATGGCAAGAAAATTTGAAAGAGCAGGATGAAAAATTATTCTCAAACATATTTTTAACAGTGAGTGTCATTTTCGTTCGGTAAAGTCCATTCATTCTAAAATCAAATGTTAACCACTTGCCGCCCGCCCATTGTCAAATGACGTCGGCAAAGTGGTTGTAAAATCCTGACAGGGCGTCATATGACGTCCTCAGGATTTTGAGCCGCTGCGCGCCCGCCGGGGCGCGCATCGCGGCGATCGTTGTTGCGGGGTGTCAGTCTGACACCCCGCAACTACGATCTTGGTAAAGAGTCTCCGACAGAGACTCTTTACCACGTGATCAGCCGTGTCCAATCACGGCTGATCACAGTGTAAATAGGAAAAGCCGGTAATCGGCTTTTCCTCACTCGCGTCTGTCAGACGCGAGTCAGACCCGATCGGCTGCTCCTCTGACAGGGGGGGTCTGTGCTGATTGATTATCAGCGCAGCCCCCCTGAGGATGCCCACACTGGACCACCAGGGACGCCACCAGACCACCAGGGATGCCCATCAAAAGGTATGCCACCCTAGACCACCAGGGATGACACACAGTGCCCACAATGGATGCCAATCAGTGCCCACAATGGGCATCACTGATTGGCATCCATCAGTAAAAAAAACAATGCTGCCTATCAGTGCCTATCCGTGCCACCTATCAGTGCCCATCCATGCCGCCTATCAGTGCCCATCCATGCCGCCTATCAGTGCCCATCCATGCCGCCTATCAGTGCCCATCCATGCCGCCTATCAGTGCCCATCCATGCCGCCTATAGTGCCCATCCATGCCGCCTATCCGTGCCGCCTATTCATGCCCATCCGTGCTGCCTATCCATGCCAATCCGTGCCGCCTATCCATGCCAATCTGTGCCACCCATCAGTGCCAATTTGTGCCACCCATCAGTGCCGCCTATCAGTGCCCATCAATGCCACCTCAGTGCCACTTCATTGGTGCCACCTCATCGGTGCCCATCAGTGCCGCCTTATCAGTGCAGACCTATCAGTGCCCATCAGTGCAGACCTATCAGTGCCCATCAGTGCAGACCTATCAGTGCCCATCAGTGCAGACCTATCAGTGCCCATCAGTGAAGGAGAAAACTTACTTATTTACAAAGTTTTGAAACTGAAACAAAAAAAAACTTTTTGGTCTTTTTTTATTTGTTTAGCAAAAAATAAAAACCGCAGAGGTGATCAAATACCACCAAAAGAAAGCTCTATTTGTGGGAAAAAAATGATAAAAATTTCATTTGGGTACAGTGTTGTATGACCGCGCAATTGTCATTCAAAGTATGACAGCGCTGAAAGCTCAAAATTGGTCTGGGCAGGAAGGTGTTTAAGTGCCCTGTATTGAAGTGGTTAAAAGCAAACAAAATCTTTCAAATGTCATTTGAATGTTCTGAAAATTTTCGTATATATTTTCCTAAGACTTTTCTGAAGAATTTTCGTTCAAAATTCTATTTACCCATGGCCTGCCCATAGCAATCCTAGTGCCGCGTACACACAATCGGAAATCCTGCCAGCAAAACTCCGATGAGAGCTTTTTGTCGGAAAATGCGACAGTGTGTATGCTCCATTAGTCTTTTGCTGGGGGAATTCCAGCCAGCAAAAGATTGCGAGCATGTTCTCTATTTTTCGGTCGGGAAAGTTCCTATCCGAAAATGCGATTGTCTGTATGCAATTCGGACGCGCAAAAAGTCACGCATGCTCGGAAACAATTTGACGCATGCTCGGAAGCATTGAACTTAATTTTCTCGGCTCGTCGTAGTGTTGTACATCACCGCGTTTTTGACGGTGGAAAGTTCAGAGAACTTTTGTGTGACCGCGTGTATGCAAGACAAGCTTGAGCGGAATTCCGTTGGAAAAACCATCGAAGATTTTTTCGGACGGAAAATTCCGCTTGTGAGTACGTGGAATAAAAGGTTGGATGTATGCGATTTGACTGCCTTCAGGCACCACCATCATCTGTGTCTACACAAACATGGCAGCCCAGTTTGGCTGAATTTTATGTTTCTATGGGGAGGGAAATGAGTGGCATCTCTAAATGCTACTGGAACAAGATTTCTGACTTGCCCCATCCCAACTGATTGTTCCCTGCAAGCAAATATGGGGCAGTTGGGTGTGAGAACTACATTCGTGACATTGTGTGCAGCCATGGCCAAAAGTTTTGATAATTACACAAATATATAAATTTTCACAAAGTCTACTGCCTCAGTTTTTATGATGGCAATTTGCATATACTCCAGAATGTTATAAACTAATTGCAAAGTCCCTCTTTGCCATAAAAATGAACTTAGTTCCATAAAAAAAAACATTTCCACTGCACTTGTGAAGAAGGCTTCAGGGCACCCAAGAAAGTCCAGCAAGCGCCAGGACAGTTGTCTTAACTGCAGAATCGGGGCACCACCAGTGCAGAGGGCAGCAAAAAAGCCACTTCTCTCCAGGAAAAACATCAGGGACAGACTGATATCCTGCAAAAGGTACAGGGATTGGACTGCTGAGATTTGGGGGTAAAGTCATTTTCTCTAACGAATTCCCATTCCGATTGTTTGGGGCATCCAGAAAAAACCTTGTCCGGAGAAGAAAAGGTGAGCGCTACCATCAGTCCTGTGTCATGCCAACAGTAAAACATCCTGAGACCATTCAGGTGTGGGGTTGCTTCTCAGCCAATGGAGTGGGCTCACTCACAAACAAGAACACAGCCATGAATAAAGACTGGTACAAAAATATCCTCCAAGAGCAACTTCTCCCAACCATCCAAGAATTTTTGCCACCCAAAATATAAAATAATGCATTTGGGTGGCAAAAATATGAATGCAATCTATACACTGGGGGGGGGGGGGGGTGGCTCTGGGGTGATCTAGGATGGAAAAGGACCTGGGGGTCCTAGTAGATGATAGGCTCAGCAATGGCATGCATAAAACGATAATTCTCCCGCTCTACAAGACTCTGGTCCGGCCGCACCTGGAGTATGCTGTCCAGTTCTGGGCTCCAGTCCTCAGGAAGGATGTACTGGAAATGGAGCGAGTACAAAGAAGGGCAACAAAGCTAATAAAGGGTCTGGAGGATATTAGTTATGAGGAAAGGTTGTGAGCTCTGAACTTATTCTCTCTAGAGAAGAGAAGCTTGAGAGGGGATATGATTTCAATATACAAATACCGTACTGGTGACCCCACAATAGGGAGAAAACTTTTTCGCAAAGGGAGTTTAACAAGACTCGTGGCCACTCATTAAAATGAGAAGAAAAGAGGTTTAACCTTAAACTATGTAGAGAGTTCTTTACAGTAATGCCCCGTACACACGGTCGGATTTTCCGACGGAAAATGTCCTATCGGACAATGTTTTCGGAAATTCCGACCGTGTGTAGGCTCCATCGGATTTTCAGACGGACAAAGTTTTATCTCCTGCTCTCAAATTTTCCGACAACAAAGTCCTATCGGACTTTTTCTGATCGTGTGTAGCGAATTCCGACGGACAAAGTGCCACGCATGCTCAGATCACATTACAAGACCAAAGCTATTGGCTACTAGCCTCTACGTAGTCCCGTCGTAGGCAACAAACTTCACCACGTTCAGAATGATCGAATTTTCCGACAGCTTTGTCCGACCGTGTGTATGCAACACCAGTGTCAGACAAAATCCGTCGGAAAAAATCCGATGGATTTTGTGGTTAGATTTTCCGACCGTGTGTACGGGGCATTAGAGGGGCAAGGATGTGGAATTCCCTTCCACAGGTGGTGGTCTCAGCGGGGGGGGCATTGATAGTTTCAAGAAACTATTAGATAAGCACCTGAACGACCGCAACATACAGGGATATACAATGTAATACTGACATATAATCACACACATAGGTTGGACTTGATGGACTTGTGTCTTTTTTCAACCTCACCTACTATGTAACTATGTAAGAACAGTTTGGTGATGAACAATTCCTTTTCCAGCATGATGGAGCACCTTGCCATCAGGCAAAAAAAGTGGCTTGGGGAACAAAACATCGAAATTTTGGGTCCATGGCCAGGAAACTCTCCAGACCTTCATCCCATTGAGAACTTGTGGTCAATCTTCAAGAGGCGGGTGAAAAAAAAAAAAAAAAAAAACAAATCCTGACAAACTCCAATCATTGATTATGCAAAAATGGGCCGCCATCAGTCAGGATATGGTCCAGAAGTTGATTGACAGCATGCCAGGGCGAATTGCAGACGTTTTGAAAAAGAAGAGTCAACACTGCAAATATTGACTCTTTGCATAAACCTAAGGCCCTTTTCACACTGGGGCGGGAGCCGCGGTGAGCGCTGCTTTACCGTCGTTTTAGCCACTGTATTCGACCACTCGCGGGGCGGTTTTACCCCCCCCCCCCCCGAGCGGCCGAAAAAGGGTTAAAAACCCCCGCAAAGCACCGCCGTAGCGGCGCTTCGCGGCGGTATTGCCGCGGTATTACCGCGGTGTCCCATTGAAATCAATGGGAAGGAGCGGTATAGGAGCGGTGAATACACCGCTCCTATACCGCTCCAAAGATGCTGCTAGCAGGACTTTTTTTACCCTCCTGCTAGCGCACCGCTCCAGTGTGAAAGCCCGCCAGCTTTCACACTGGAGTGAATGGGGCCGGATTTTTCAGGCGGTGTACAGGCGCTATTTTTAGCGCTGTACCGCCTGAAAACCGCACCAGTGTGAAAGGGGACTAAATGTAATTGTCAATAAAAGCCTTTGACGCTTATGAGATGCTTGTAATTATACTTCAGTATACCATAGTAACATCTGACAAAAAGATCTAAAAACACTGAAGCCGCCGACTGCGAAAATCAATATTTGCGTCATTCTCAAAACGTTTGGCCATGGCCGTACAGTAGTCTATGGATAGTTTACCCCCCAATGGTCTTTGCCGTGTTTTACTGTGTAAGCCTTTAAGAATCTAACCAGGGTTGGAGAACTGCCATAGCATGTAATGTAGACATTCCGTACCCCTATACAGTTTCAGCACAAGAAATTGTTTACAGCATTTAGTCAGCGGAGCACTGTTGCTAGTTAAAATGTTTTGCATATTCTCCCCCTCTCTCTTATTAACGATGGTGGGGGGGAGAGGAAGTGACCTTACTGACCGGCACACCCACAGCATCGACCCCTTGGCCCATTCTGCTTTTGTCATGGTACTTGTTAAAGTTTCCGTCGCCATGACAACGAAACTTCCTCCTCGCAGATGGCTCTAATCCATACAGGTGCCACGGGGCCAGGCTGAAAGAAGAAAAAAAAAAAAAAACTGCGCTGAACGGCCTCTGCCGGGGCTAATAGAGCTGCAATGGATAGGAACATGCTTCCCTTCAGCGGAAATTGGGCCTAGCAACACGAGGCCATTTAGCCTTGATATATTCAGAATATTCAGCATATACTTTGCTCCAGGGCACTGCACATTAAGCATTTCTCCGTGCTCCCAGTTCCTGCTCTTGAAATGCAGAACAGCTTTCTGAAGTTAGACGTTAACCCAGAAGCAGACAAGCCGCAGAGGCAGGGTGCCAGCGTCACACTGGGGAGCTCAGTAGTAGCGAGAATATGCTTCAATGTGCCAAAAAAGAAAGAGGGGAGGCTTAAAGGGGAACTCCACAAAACGGGAAATCTCTGAAGCTATAGAAGATAAGCATACAGCTACAAGTAAAAAAAAAAAAAAATGTGGCTGCAGTCAATAGAAACGCAGCTTAAAAAACTAGGCTCCATACAAGCATATTCAGATGCCTAAAATTGGTCCCAGAGTCCCGTTCTTTACCAAGCAATACTACGACATCTATAAGGGCCACTATTTTACAGCTGAACTCCGGGATAAACAAGTATTGTCTTAACACAAGATTATGCTTACTTGAGTCTTTATGTAATGTTGGTGTGTATTTTTCTTCCAGATCTGTGGAGTAATTCATTGTGAGACTTTACCTCTGTGCAGGAGCTTCCTGTAATAGAGACCACCCACTGCTGCTCTCTCTCCTTGTGCAGGGTGACTGGTCTTGTCTCCGCCCCCTCCTGTAGTTTGTGCAGGAGCTTCCTGTAATAGAGACCACCCACTGCTGCTCTCACTCCTTGTGCAGGGTGACTGGTCTTGCTCCGCCCCCTCCTGTAGTTTGTGCAGGAGCTTCCTGTAATAGAGACCACCCACTGCTGCTCTCTCTCCTTGTGCAGGGTGACTGGTCTTGTCTCCGCCCCCTTCCTGTAGTTTCTGCAGGTCGCCTGTAGTGGCTGGGCATGCTGGCCCCCTCCCAGAGCTCTGTTCTCTGCACAGTCTATGCACAGCACAGTGATGGCATCTTTGAAGGGTCTAATTTATTCAGGTCATGGCATATCTAGTAGTAGTTAGAGAACTTGGAGAGAATGCCCCAGGGGATAATACGGGTAATACGGGTAAGAAAATTGACAAGATATTAGGAGAACTATGAAATGTCTTCAATATTACAGAAAAGGCCTTTCGAAATTTGCTACTACTGGATATTATTAAAGCGAGAAGAGAGAACCAACCAATGAAAAATCTTGCCAACTCTTACCACATACCAAATATATTAGAGAACTTGGAGAGAATGCCCCAGGGGATAAAACGGGTAGGAAAATTGACGAGATTTTAGGAGAAATAGTACTAGAAAAGTATAAAAATATATAAACTTTATTCAAAAGGTAAATGCAAAATAATATAGACGATAAACATGTTGGGATTTGTTGTGACCACTACTTAAATTCAACTTTATGTCTAGAATTTTTGTGTGTCTCAATGCTCAGCAGCTATTATATTCTATATGTATGTGTACCATTCAAATGTTTTTAGATGTTTATTGTCTATCTTATTTTGTATTTACCTTTTGAATAAAATGTATTAGGGCTGTGTAAATTAAAGATTAATTCCTCGATTAATCGTTCATTTTTTTGACCGTTCAAAATTTTTTTGATCGATTAAAATTCATTTGATCGGTACTCACCTCTCCGCTGGCTTCCGAGTCTTCAGGGAGTTCCGTCGGAGATCCGGTGATGTCGGGGGGATCTCCTCCCCCCTTCCCCAAGTGCTTCTGTCTGCTAACGAAGGGAAGGGGGGGAGGAGTCCGGTGACGTTGAAGTTCTGATTGAACGTAACTACACATGTCGTCACCCGCTGCTGCCCTACGGAACTAACACGATTGTCGGCTTTACATGCTGTGTTTTTATCATCTTTATGTGAGTAGTTTGTGTTTGAACACAAAAATGAAATCTTATACTTAAGCGGTGAGCACTTAGATCTTTTCTTTCTACCCATGACCCGGCGTCCTTGCTGAGATCTAAGGAGACGCGAGAGAAGTTTATGGTCTGTGTTAACCCTTTTGATACCCGCTTGCATGATCACCTGTTTGCACAGGGGTCCATGCCATAAGGTGAGAGTGATTATTTAGACCGGAGGTGGAGGGATTGTCACGCTACTGTGGAAAAAAAAATTACTTACGTCAGCGCTACAGTTTGAATTTAAAACGTATTTGTGCGAACTGTGAAGTTAAGTCATGGATTGTGGAAACTAACTAGTGTCGGGTGATTGTATATAGTGTATACCACATTTACCACTGACTAATGCAGAGTTGCAATGCAAGGAGATCAGCTAAAAGTAGTTGGATCTGTATGTGCGTTATAATTAATCGAAATTAGTCGATTCATCGATTAAAAAAAATCGATTAATCGAACACGAAAATTTTAATCAGTAACAGCCCTAAAATGTATATATTTTTATACTTTTTTAGTACTATTACTCCTAATATCTTGTCAATTTTCCTACCCGTTTTATCCCCTGGGGCATTCTCTCCAAGTTCTCTAATATATTTGGTATGTGGTAAGATTTTTCATTAGTTGGTTCTCTCTTCTCGCTTTAATAATATCTAGTAGTAGCAAATTCGAAAGGCCTTTTCTGTAATATTGAAGACGTTTCATAGTTTATCCAAGACAATTCTGCAAATCTAATGAGCGCCAGCAAAAATACCCGAGTATCCACACAGGTAGCACAGGCACCTTAATCCAATCATCATGGAAAGGCAGAATTTATTGTATAAGAACAGGAAGGGAAGTGTGGAAATTGTGGAACCGCCCTGTTCCAGTTACCGATTTCCATCATGGTGTCAACAATTTCCACAGCTCCCATCTTGTTCTTTGCCAATATCATCTGCCTTGTTATGGTAATTGGTCTAAGGTGGCTGTGCTACCTGTGTGGATATACATATTGGGGTATGTTCCTGACACTGAAGAAGTGACTTGGAGTTGGATAAGCTATGAAATATCTTTCATGTTACAAAACAAGCTTGTGTTGCAGACTACGCTGGACTGACTGGATTGGTCACTGATCCTGAGAGGGTATTTGTGTGGGCATAAAGGAAAGAAAGGTGGATAGTGCTCAGTTATAGATTGTGACGATGGGCCCTCTTGGATATTGGGCTGCTGCCTTTTCTGTGCGACCTTAAAGCGGAGCTCCACCCTAAAGTGGAACTTCCGCTTATCGGATTCCTCCCTATCTGCACCCACTTCCGGGACTAGCTGCCCCGCCCCTATCCGAGGATGCCTGCCCATATCCAAGGGTTCCCATTGTGTCTTGGGAAACACACAGTTCCCAGGACACAACGGGGACCAATAAAGACGCGCAGCGCAACTCGCGCATGCGCAGTAGGGAACCGGGCAGTGAAGCCGCAAGCTTCACTTCCTGATTCCCTGACAGAGGATGGCGGCGGGGCAGCCGAGAGACGAGCGATCGCTCGTCATCTTCTGCCGACATCGCTGGAACAGGTAAGTGTCCATTTATTAAAAGTCAGCAGCTGCAGTATTTGTAGCTGCTGACTTTAAAAAAAAAAAAAAATCGGGTGTACCTCCTCTTTTCAGCATGTAGACATAAATTAAAAAGAAGGAGCCCCCGATGTTCAGAGAAATGTTCAAAAATATGGTTCATGAACCTTTATTAAAATTAGCAACATGTACATCAAGCCAACATGTTTCACAGGAATAGACTCCCCTTTCTTCAGGGCTGTTGCTGCGTTCTATTTGGTGGGAACGATTCCCATGAGTGGTTATGCTGGATCAAGGTTTCTGAATGGCAGTATGCTGGCTTTAGTTATATAGGCAAAAAACATTACAGGAAAAGTCGAGTTGCATGTGACTAAATACTACTAGATACCAGACCTGTTAAAGTATGTCGCATTACGGGAGCCCATTCATTAGGATGGTGTGTTGTGCGTTGGGCTTCATTGTATAATGTGTTGGCCTGCCATTTACACCACAACAGTCAGGAACATTGCACCAGCCATTAGGCTAATGTGCCTGCGCATAAGAGTGCACATATTTGTGGGCATAGAAGCCCAACTGCACATGCATCGTTGCGTACATGTATAAGCATGCGCACACATCCACTGCCACCAAGCAGACTATTTAAACCTGAACATTGCAAGCTCCTTCCTTAATGGTCTTCACTCTTGCTCCTGTTTTCCTAGACCTGATACTTATTCTGATCCCGTTATTGACCCCGCTTCCACCTATCTTTCTTTGAGATTGAGACCCTTGTCTGCTTATGTTTGCTGCCTATCTTCATTCCTGATCATGGCGTGGACTACTAACCACGCTCCTACCCATCCGATTCATACCTTACAGCCTGCTCGTTGTGGACCTTTGCTGGTCTCTGACTGATCCTGCCTTCCTGCTGGGCTGTTACTAGACCTGGCTTGGGACCCGACTGAACTTGTTACATCTATGGTGTACTACAAAAACTGTATCCCCTGCTCACCTGATACCAGCGCTCTCAAGTTTCAGCCCACAGTGTTGGCACTTGTGCCATTCCATCACCCATCCAGATCCTGTCTCAACTTCCAGGGGTCCCATGGGAACTGTTCAAGAGGCCACCCTCGCCATCTCAGTTGCAGCATACATGTATATGAGAACGACCCACAGCCAGGGCAGGACTTAGGGTGGTGGGGGCCCCTGGGCTTGAGTCACTTTTGGGCCCTACCTTCTATACATTACCGTATTTATCGGGGTAAAACACGCACCCCAAGTTTAGGAGGGAAGTTTAAGGAAAAAAAACTTACATTTAAATGCCCATCAATGCAGCCTTGTCAGTGTCCATTTGCAGCCCTGTCCAGTGTGATTTGTAGCCTTGAAGTTTAAAAATGGCGCAGTCGAGATACAGAGTCCTGTGTATCTCGGCAGCTCTCGGGTCCTCTCACAGTCCCAAGCGGAGCCGAGAGTAGCCGAGTGTACTCGGCTCGGCTCACAGGCACGCCCAGTCCCTGTGTTATGTCCATCATAGGGTGGGACTGTGCGTGGCTGTGAGCGGAGCCGAGCCGAGTACACTCATCCATGTATCCCGGCGGGGCCCATGGGCTTGAGCCCAGTCAAGCCCAATGGTAAGTCCGGCCCTGCCCACAGCACATATGCCAGGTGCTTTGCCAAGCATTGTGGAAATGCATGTTAACGCGTGTGTTTTAGCATGCATTCCCACAACAAACAAGTGTGAATGGGCCCTGATGGTTTCCAATGAGGTAGAGGCAGCACAGCCTGAGACACACTTTAGGAGAAAAGGCCGGAGATCTTTGCAAATGAAAAGAAACTTGCAATAAGGAAAGTGCGGTTAACGGATTACGAAAAGCAGGCTAATAAGTGGAGTTTTCCTTCAAAAGTAGCTAAAGCCAGGAAACAAGGCATTGTCGGGGGGTCCATGTTACCGCTGTTCAGCATTACATCAGAATCCTGTAGGAGACCACAATGTGGTTAGATCACCTTATCCCAATCAGGTGGGGCAGGGGAAATAGCCACAAGCGGGGTCCGTCTCGCGGAAATTAGTGGCTTGGTGTTTCCATGCTAGGGGCTGCTCCCCCCCTCCCTCCCCTCCCCCTTTAAAATGTGCACATGCCTGTAATCACTGGTTATAAATTACTGCAATCTTATTTTACACAGAGTCTGACCAGGTCAGCAGACAGGCTAATGAGAGGCGTATAAATCTGCAGTAATGTGCGGGGAGCCTCGATGAGGTCTGCTGGAAGTGATGGGGTGAGGCACAGCGCTTGTCCGGGACAATAAGAAGCACTGCCTAGAAGCGCCTATGCATCATGCCGAGCCGGATTAGGGGGGCTTCTGGCAACCGGGCACAAAATCATTACAGGCTTATTTTTAATGATGGTAAAGAAAATGAAATTGAGAATCTAAAGCTGATTAGCGAAATTAAAAATAGACTGGGATTTCGTTGGGTTCGCTTTTTTAAATTGGTTTTATGTTGAAGGTCTTAACGTGTACTTTCTGTAACTCTTCGGAGTAAACCAGGCTCAACGTAGGTTACTAATGATGAGATATTAAAGAAGACCTCCGCTAAGCTTGGCTTGCAAACTAACTGCAAAACATAAACTCAGTTTGATTAATATAACCCGATGTGATCAATATATAACCAATATTTTCCTCTTGTGCAAAAAAGGAGGATATTTTATGTATCCTACAACTTGGCATCCTCCACAGTGTTGGGTCTGTACCCATCACTTCTATCTTTAATATAGAAATCTGCTACCACTGCATCATGGTACGGGCCTGTAAAGTTGTGACACTCAAAGGGAGTGGACACACACAGATCCTATTATTTGATTCAGTTTCTCCAAATATCTGACTGTCCCTAACCTGCTGCCAAATCACTGTGTATCATAATCTTTTTTTTTTTAACCACTTCAGCCCCGGAAGGATTTACCCCATTAATGACAAGAGCATTTTTCTAGATACGTCACTTTAAAGAGGAAGTAAACCCTAATGGGTTTACTTCCTCTTTGTTTCCCTGCAAAGGTAAAGCATAATGGACTACTATGCATCTCATAGTAGCCCATTATGTGTCACTTACCTGACACAGGAGCCAGCGATGTCACCGCTGTCCCCTTGTGTTCGGAGCCTCCATCTTCTTGTTGGGTCTCGCGGCTCCGGCGCTGTCATTCGACGGAGCAGCGATGACGTCACTCCCGCGCATGCGCCGTAGACAGCGGTGCCTGTCTTATCTCCTAAACCGTGTAGGAAATGGGCATTTTCTCCGTTCTGCCTCTCCTCGCCACGATCGCGGGCCGCTGAAGGACAAGCACCGGCTATTCTGCTCTTAAAGCATGTTATATGACACAGTGCTTGTCCTGTGTCATTTGGCCCCCTGTAACACCTAAAAAACCTGGCTGATCCTGCCAGTTTCTCCCCACCCCTCTGTAAACTGACCACGGTGTATCATAGCTGCTGAGACCAGACACCGTGGTCAGTTTAGGTGCCTCTGTCATCAGCAGCCTGCTATCTGCTCTCCTCTCTGCTCCTGTGTCCTCCTCCCCTTCCCCTCTTTGTCTGTGTGTGAGCCGCCCCTCCCACCCTCCTGCTGTTCTAACACTAACCTGTATACACCATCAGCACTGCCTCCTATTGCAGTGTCCCCTCTGTGAATGTTTTATAAATATAAATGCTGTAAATACCTAATTTAAGAGCCGAGATTGCGATCACATGACCAGCCAGCTCTCTGCTCCTCCCCTCCATACTGACATCAGCAGATGAATCTCAACCCCGCCCACTGCATCTCTCAGAGGAGGAAAGGAGAAAGCTGGCCAATCATGTGATCGCAATCTCAGCAGTGAAATTAGGTATTTGCAGCATTTATTTTTATAATCACACGCAGAGGGGGATAATACAATAGGAGGCAGTGCTGATGGTGTATACAGGTTTGATTGGCTTAACAACCACTTTAAGGATACGTCAGTTTGCGCAGGAGAGCCGACCTACCGCAGTATATCTGTGGGAGCAGGCCGGCAAGTGGTTAAATAAAATGGTTGTTTTCACCTTTTTTCATCCTGTGTTGCATCTCAGTGCTACTGATCTCCAGCAGCCCCTTTGCAGGCACTTCCTGTCCACATGCACTCCAGTGATGGCTAATTTACATTTCTTGGAGTTGTTTTCTTTATGGTGATAACAGTGGACCATAACTGTTCAATGCGTGTTCAATCAGTCTCTTATGTCTCTGCGTACACACAATCGGAATGCTCGTCGGAAAAAGCTCTGATGGTTTTCCCAACGGAATTCCGCTTAAGCTGTCTTACCTACACACGGTCACACCAAATTCTGACTGTCAAGAACGCGGTGACTTACAACACTACAACGAGCCGAGAAAAAATCCAGTTCAATGCTTCCAAGCATGCATCAAATTGTTTCCGAGCATGCGTAGGAATTTTGCGTGTCGGAATTGCATACACACGATCGGAATTTCCGATAGAAAGTTTTTCAGTCGGAAAAATTGAGAACATGCTCTCAAATTTTTGCTGGCGGGAATTCAGCAAAATTCAGATGGAGCCTACACAAGGTCGCATTTTCCGATGAAAAGCTCTCATCGGTCTTTTGCTGGCCGAAATTCCGATCGTGTGTACGCGGCATTAGAATTGCGAGACAGAGTGTTGCCACAATATAACAGGAAATGCCTGAACAAGGGCTAGTATTCCAATGTTTCTCTTCTCCCTCAATTTCTCTCCATCAGTCAGCTAATGTGACCCCAGTGGTGAGGGAGAGGGGCAGAGGAGGGTCAAACAAGGATGCAGTGGAGGCAACAGACATCCTCCCTATTAAAGCGGAAGTAAACCCATCGATTTAACAGTTTCAAAAAAAAAGGCATGCCGTGAATGCTAACTGCACATTGGCTGTGCTCTCAACCAAACAGTCAAACCATCCAATGGCTGGTGTCATAACGGATCACATGTGCAGCACCGTGGCAGTTGAAGATTAAACAGAGGCAAAGATGGCAGCTTCCTTGGCTGAAAATGATAGGAGGGTTTACTTCCACTTTAACTGATGACGTCATTGGTTGTTAGGATGCAGATGTCTAGAAAGTCGTAATGATACATAATGTGAACTCGTTGCTTGGTGTAACTAAAAGGCAGGCTTGATCCACATTTTGCCAAGGCACCTCTGGTTGAAAAAGGCTGCTCTAAAGCATTGCACCTGCCATGCAGATCTGTCAGTGTATCTGTATGCCCGTACATCGTACAATAAAGCAGGTACAATCTGACAGTAAGACTCAATGAACTACCACGGTGCTCCTGTGGTAGTTCATTGAAAACTACAAGCTGACATCCGCAAAGGCTGCCAGGACTTGTCTTTCCATTCACAGAATACTGTGATTGGGCAACGCGTCCGGGTGGGCGGAGCCTTGCTCAGCTGCGATTTTTTTTCTTATTGAATTAATGAATTTTCTTTATTTAATTATTTTTCTTGTGACAGCCAGCGGGGGGCTTAAAATCCCGATCGGGGGGTTGGGGGGTGCGGGGGCCGGTGTCCTGTCATATACTGTCCCCCATCAGATAGTGTCCGCATGCGCAGTACACAGCACAAGCAGATTCCGAAAATTGACGAAGATGAACGGCACCTGCGCCGTGAGTCCACTTTCAAGCCCCACCATCCAGAATCCAAAAGAGCCAAGCGCAGCAAGGCCATGCCCGAAGCGTGGCGAGCGAAGCAGGCCCGCGACGGGCCCTCTAACTATTTGCAGCCCTATGTCCACTTGGATAGTGGAGCTTCCATCTGGACTCACAGCGCAGGCGCCATTCTTCTTTGGAGATTTTCCGAATCTCCCTTAGATCCGTACTGCGCAAGCGCTGCGCCTGTGCAGTACGTGGCGGACTAAATTTGATAGGCATAGAACACCGGTCTCTTCATAAAATGTTACACCCTGAATATGGGTGTAACATGTTACGAAAGGGGAGCTTATCCTTTAATTTTCTTGTATTTTGCTTCTCGGGTTCCTTCTTTTCCTCTCATCAATGTGCAAATGAAATTTTTCAATAAAGTGCTGAGGCGTGTAAGCCTCGAAATGCATCTGTGACAGACCTAGCCGGGACACAGGCTGTTGGAGGGGACTGAAGGCGAGCCTATTACCTTGCGATTATGGGCCCTGGCATTTGGGGGAACAGTGCTCTTTGAGCTTCAAGCCTGGGACCCCTGAGCTGGTGGTACTTGGATTCAGGTCCATGCTGGCCCCCCAATACACATAGAATCTGTATGTGTATTTGGCATATTAGCAAGAGACGCTAATGTCATGACTCATGAACTCCAGCAACCTGTCTGTTGTGTTAATGCATATAGTCTGGCTTGTAAGAGTATTTCACCTATTGTTGTATGTGCTAATTAACCCTGCAATTGAATGAAGGAGTCCAGTGTTGATTAAGATAATTAGCTCATGCTAATTAGGTTAAGCTTTAGTCATCTGGCTGTATATATGTGTGACATTTCAAATAAAGAGTAATTCCTGATGTAGCCCACACTGGTGTTGTCTGGTGACTGGGTAGGCTAAGGGGTCTTGGATTGTATGGTACCGGACGGAGGAAGCATTTAAGGCGGACATCTTGGGTACGAGGTCCGTCACAATTGGCTGGCAGCGGTGGGATCGTGCTTCCTTGTCGTGAACACATCCAAACCATCACCTGGATCCAAGGCCCGCATAGCAGAGGTACAGATACGTCATCATGGAAGAGGAATTCGGAAGGAGGTTGCGAGAGATGCGGATACAACACAGAGGATCAGTATCGGTGCAGGTCCTGCTGGGATGGTATGATTCTGTTCGCCTACAACTCTGGAAAGAAGCACTAGCCTGTGAGCAGCGACACCAGGGAAAAGTTCTCCCCTCCATCCATGTAAGGTACTGGTCGCAGTATGAAATACGAATGTTGTTATTGGGGGAACAACCGAAGCAGGAGTGGACAGCGGAGTTAATTGCGACACAACAGACAGACAGGTTGCTGGAGTTCATGAGTCATGACATTAGCGTCTCTTGCTAATATGCCAAATACACATACAGATTCTATGTGTATTGGGGGGCCAGCATGGACCTGAATCCAAGTACCACCAGCTCAGGGGTCCCAGGCTTGAAGCTCAAAGAGCACCGTTCCCCCAAATGCCAGGGCCCATAATCGCAAGGTAATAGGCTCACCTTCAGTCCCCTCCAACAGCCTGTGTCCCGGCTAGGTCTGTCACAGCATCTTTGACTGTGCATACTCCGGGAGTGACATCGGAAGTAGGCGTTGCCTGTCATCTAGGCTGCTCTCTGGTTGGATGAATGTATATCAGACTTACACAGCTATACGTGGCGCCCTCTACTATCTCCTTGGCTGTGTCAGCCGCTATCCTCCGCTGCTGGCAAGCCTGGTGTTGTGGTGCTTAACTCTCCTGCCCTGCCTCTCCCATCTTCTTATGAGTGTAACTTATACACATTTTTAATAAACTGTTGATTTTTAACTACTGCACCATGGTGGTCCTTGTAATTGTCTTTTTCCTCCCCTTGTGGATATTTTTCAATTAAACCCACCCATATTCATTACAGACAATGATATAATCATTGGGTCTTTGTATTTCTCAGTGCGATGCAGGCAGATTATGGTTGATGGGAAGAACCCACAGGGTTCTGTACACAACTTCCTTAACCACTTAAGGACCAAGCCTCTTTCTGAGATTTGTTGTTTACAAGTTAAAAACATTTTTTTTGCTAGAAAATTACTTAGAACCCCCCAAACATTATACTTTTTTTTTTTTCACCCTAGAGAATAAAATGGCGGTCGTTGCAATACTTTGTCACACCGTACTTGAGCAGCGGTCTTACAAGCGCACTTTTTTTGGAATAAATACATTTTTTGAAATAAAAAGTAAGACAGCAGGAAAGTTAGCCCAATTCTTTTTTATATTGTGAAAGATAATTTTACGCCGAGTAAATTGATACCCAACATGTCACGCTTCAAAATTGCGCCCGCTCGTGGAATGGCGACAAACTTTTAACCTCAAAAATCTCCATAGGCGAAGTTTAAAAAATTCTACAGGTTGCATGTTTTCAGTTACAGAGGAGGTTTAGGGCTAGAATTATTGCTCTCGCTCTACCGATCGCGGCAATACCTCACATGTGTGGTTTGAACACCGTTTTCATATGCGGGCGCTACTCACGTATGCGTTCGCTTCTGCACGTGAGCTCGTCGGGACGGCGCACGTTTAAAACTTTTTTTTTTTATTATTTTATTTTACCTTTTATTTTTCATTTTTACACAAAAAAAAAAAAATGTGTCACTTTTATTCCTATTACAAGGAATGTAAACATCCCTTGTAATAGAAAAAAAGCATGACAGGACCTCTTAAATATGAGATCTGGGGTCAAAAAGACATCAGATCTCATATTTACACTAAAATGCAATAAAAAAATAAATAAAAATAAAAGAAAAAAATTGTCATTTAAAAAAAAGAAAAAAAAATGGGCCTTTAAGAGCTATGGGCAAGGGTGACGTTTTGACGTCGCTTCCACTCTGCAATGATATGAAGATGGGTTCCCCTCACTTGTCTCCATGTCAGGCCACAGGAAGGACCCAATCGCCTCCGCCGCTGTCCAACGGCTCCGGTAAGCGGCGGAGGGCACCGGAGCTCATCGGGGGGGCCCTCTCCCGCCGCTGATAAATGCGATCTTGCAGCGAATCCGCCACAGAGACCACTTTATCTTAAACCGGACCGCTCACTGAAGGAGAGGATACCAGGGTTATAGCACTGTATAGTAATAAACCTCTTCAAACAGCCGACGTATAACGACGGTGGGCGGTCCGGAAGTGGTTAACCCCTTCAATACCCGCGTATAGTCATATGACGCCCACAAGGTGGATCTACCATCCTGGGTGGGCGGCATATGACGTCCTCGGATTCCCGGCCGCCTGGGGGCGCGCGCGCGCCACCGGCATCGCTCGGGACCCGGTGCGAGTGCCCGGCGGCCGCGATGTCCGCCGGGCACCCGCGATTGCCCGTTAAAACAACGGGACCGGGCGGGACCGTGGAGCTGTGTGTGTAAACACACAGCTCCACGTCCTGTCAGCGGGGAGGAGACCGATCATGTGATCCCAGTACAGAGGATCACATGATCGGTCTCCTCCCCTTAAGTCCCCTCCCCCTACAGTTAGAATCACTCCTATTAGGGACACACATTAACCCCTCCAGCGCCCTCTAGTGTTAACCCCTTCCCTGACAGTCACATTTACACAGTAATCATTGCAATTTTATAGCAACGATCGCTGTGTAAATGTGAATGGTTCCAAAAATGTGTCAAAAGTGTCCGAAGTGTCCGCCGCAATGTCGCAGTCACGAAAAAAAAAAATCGCAAATCGCCGCCATTACTAGTAAAAAAAAAAAAAAAAAAAAATTCAATAAATCTATCCCCTATTTTGTAGACGCTATAACTTTTGCGCAAACCGATCAATATACGCTTATTGCGATTTTTTTTACCAAAAATATGTAGAAGAATACGTATCGGCCTAAACTGAGGAAAAAAATTGTTTTTTTTAAAAAAATGGGATATTTATTATAGCAAAAAGTAAAAAATATTGTGTTTTTTTTCAAAATTGTCGCTCTTCTTTTGTTTATAGCGCAAAAAATAAAAACCGCAGGGGCGATCAAATACCACCAAAAGAAAGCTCTATTTCTGGGAAAAAAAGGACGTCAATTTTGTTTGGGTGTAACGTCGCACGACCGCGCAATTGTTAGTTAAAGCGACGCAGTGCCGAATCGCAAAAAGTGCTCTGGTAAGGAAGGGTGTTTTAAAAGCCCTGTATTGAAGCGGTTAAGGACAGAGCCTCGTTTTGAGATTTGGTGTTTACTGGTTTAAAACATTTATTTTTGCTAGAAAATTACTTCGAACCCCCAAACATTATATATTTTTTTTATAACACCCTAGAGAATAAAATGGCGGTCGTTGCAATACTTTCTGCCACACCGTATTTGCGCAGCAGCCTTACAAGCGCACTTTTTTGGGAATAAAATATAATTATTTGAATAAAAAAATAAGACAACAGTAAAGTTAGCCCAATTTTTTTTTTTAATATAGTGAATGATAATGTTACGCCGAGTAAATTGATACTCAACATGCCAACATGTCATCCTTCAAAATTGCACCAGCTCGTGGAATGGCGACAAACTTTTACCCTTAAAAATCTCCATAGGCGATGTTTAAAAAATTCTACAAGTTGCATGTTTTGCGTTGCAGAGGCAGACATTTTCCTGATCCGTGAGATCGGGAAATTTCTTACTGCCTGTAATTAGCACTGTGCAGTGCCGACTTCCTGGCGGGCTCTGCACGTGTGGTTGAGAACATGCCTGAGCCCATCCTTACTGCAGATATACTGTACAGCTTCAAGGCTCAAGGCACAGGAGTACCTAGACACAGACTGCTGTTTTTCCAGGAGAAATTTTAGACAAAAAGGTTGATCTTTCAAAGTACTTTTTTCTACACAAAGTACACTTATAACTTAATAACACTTATGCCGCGTACACACGATCGGAAATTCCGCCAGCAAATGAGATGAGAGCTTTTGGTCGGAAAATGCGACTGTGTGTATGCTCCATCGGACTTTTGCTGGCGGAAATTCCAGCCAGCAAAAGATTGAGAGCAGGTTCTCAATTTTTCGGTCGGAAAAAGTTTTGATCGGAATTTCTGATCGTCTGTACCAATTCCGACATTCAAAATTCCTACGCATGCTCGGAAACATTGAACTTAATTTTCTCGGCTCGTCGTAGTGTTGTACGTCACCGCGTTCTTGGCAGTCGAAAGTTCAGCAAACTTTTGTGTGACCGTGTGTATGGAAGACAAGCTTGAGCGGAATTCTGTCAAAAAAACTATCCAAGATTTTTTTATCCGACGGAAAATCCGCTCGCGTGTAGACGGCATAAGGCACAAATAAAATTTCTAGATCGTCTTAAAATTGTCTAAAACAGAAAATCTTTTTTTTTTTTTTTTTTAGACCACTTCAAAAAAGAAATCAGTCTGGAATATGACGAACTGTGAATGTAAAGGTCATTATTTAACCACTTCCCACCCGGCCAATGCATACAAACGGCCGGGTGGGCGCTCTCTCCTTCTGAGTGGACTTCAGGAACGTCCCTCAGAAGGAGGGGATCGCGTGCCTGCGCAGCAGCTCAATCCCGATGCGCTCGTGTCACCCGGACACATCGCATCTCTGATCGGCAGGAGGGCTCTGTGTTTGGCCCTCCTGATCACATGACGGCTGTGTCCAATCACAGCCGTCATGTGATGTAAACAAAGAGCCGGTTGCTAGACAATCGGCTCTCCTCTCCTCACATGGAAGTTGTCAGTGAGGAGAGGAGAGCGGATCGCTACAGCCGGCTGGTGATCAGTGAGTAGGTGCTGTTTTTTACAGCTTTTTACTCACTGATCACCAACCTAGTGTAAACACACAACACACCACACAGTATAAACACACATTTCCCCACACAATGTCCCCAAAACACATGTCCCCAAATAATAAAAACACATGTCCCCACATATGTCCCAGTAAAATCACATGTCCCAATGATTATCTGCACACATATGTCCGTGATCACCTGCGCACATCTGTACATGATCATTTGCGTACATATGTCCGTGATCACACAAACCAATTATTATACACTTAACAGAATTTTTTTTACCAAAAACATGTAGCAGAATACATTTTGGCTTAAATTTATGACAAAATTCGATTTTATTGGATTTCTTTTAAAATAGAAAGAAGAAAATATTGTTTTTTTTCCAAATGTCCGCTATTTTTTCGCTTATATCGCAAAAAATTAAAAAACGGAGTAGTGAATAAATACCACCAAAAGAAAGCTCTATTTGTGCGAACAAAATTATAACATTTTTATTTGGGTACAGCATTGCATGACCGCGCAATTGTCATTGAAAGTGCGAGAGCGCTGGAAGCTGAAAAATGGTCTGGGAAGGAAGGGGGTGAAAGTGCCCAGTATTGATGTGTATTAAAGTGGTGTTGCCACCAAAAAAAAAAAAAAATTGGCTTAAAAATCATAAGAAAAATTAAAAAAAATAATTGGAAAAAAAAAAATGTTTTACTCACCTCTAAAAGCCTGTTGCTAGGGGGTCCCTCATAGTCTGCCACCTTCAGTGCCCAGGCACTGACATCACTTCCCCTCGGCGCCGCACAGTCATCTGGGACCTGTCACGTGTCCCAGATGACTGAGCGTCGAATCACGGCGCACCGTGCCACTCGCACATGCATCGTGTAGCCACAGCCGGGTGACCACATGAAGAATGCCGGCGCCGCGAGCGGAGCGGGGAACGAGGGGGGGGCCTCGTTACCCCGCATCGCTGGACCCCGGGACAGGTAAGTGTCCGATTATTAAAAGTCAGCAGCTGCAGTATTTGTAGCTGCTGACTTTAAAAAAAAATAAAAAAATTGTGGGCCCTCCTCTTTAAATGACAGGTAAAAGGTTGCTTCATGCTAATAACATTATGGGGGTTGATTTACTAAAGGCAAATAGACTATGTATTCTGCAAGTGCAGTTGCTCCAGAGCTTAGTAAATTAGGTAAAACTTTACTATGCCAAGAGTACCCAATCACGTGCAAGGAAAAAAAAAAAAACATAAAACAAAATTTTAGCTTGCACCTGATTGGATGATGGAGGTCAGCAGAGCTTCTGCTCATTTACTAATCTCTGGAGCAACTGCCCTTTACAAAGTTCACAGCCTATTTGTCTTTGTAAACCAACCCCCATATGTCTTCCACGCTGGGCGTTGCACTATTCCAAAATTTCAACAGTCTTTTTTCCATTATAAGTAATCCAATAAATTGGTTGGCTTATTTGTCTCCCTTGTGCAAATGTAAATATGGATTAATAATCTAAAGGTAAACAGTTTTTGAAGGCGAGGTTTTCAGTAAGTAGATCCTAGGACATAAATAGCTTTCATGAAAGAGGAAGTATAGTGTATCTTCAGTTATTATTACAGCCGTTACTGCAAAATACATTTTTATGTGACATTCTATTTTTATTATTATAGTAAAGATCTGTAGACAAGCCAACAGATGCAGGGTAGAGTAGACAAAACACAGCTTTCCGTATTGAAAGTGATTGTAAATGCAAAAAAACAAAAAGGTTTATACTTTTGCACAGAGCGGGTGTCCTGTCAGAAAGCCACTACCCATCAGAAAATGCAACCGAAGTGACGTTCCGTCACCGGCCATCTTGGTACACCCCGCACTCGGCTGCAGTAAGCCTATAGTCAGAAGGCGGCAAGCGGACCTCTTTTTACACCCACTGGAGTCTTGCACTACACACTTATTTTTACCAGGAAACCGAGCTTATATAGTGAAATACAGTATTTTACCCCCCTTCCTGACCAGAGCACTTTTTGCGATTCGGCACTACGTCGATTTAACTGACAATTGCGCGGTCGTGTGACGTTGTACCCAAACAAAATTGACGTCCTTTTTTTCCCACAAATAGAGCTTTCTTTTGGCGGTATTTGATCGCCTCTGCGGTTTTTATTTTTTGCGCTATAAACAAAAAAAGAGCCACAATTTTGAAAAAAAATCAATATTTTTTAAATTTTCCGACAATAAATATTCCCCAAAAATATATAAAAAAATATATTTTTTTTCCTCAGTTTAGGCCGATACGTATTCTTCTACATATTTTTGGTAAAAACAATTGCAATAAGCGTATATTGATTGGTTTGAGCAAAATTTATAGCGTCTACAAAATAGGGGATAGTTTTTATGGCATTTTTATATTTAAAAAAACATTTTTTATTAGTAATGGCAGCGATCTGCGATTTTTAATAGTGACTGCGACATTATGGCGGACACATCGAACACTTTTGACACTATTTTGGGACCATTGTCATTTATACAGCGATCGTGCTATAAAAATGCACTGATTACTGTGTAAATGACACTGGCAGTGAAGGGGTTAACCACTAGAGGGCGATGAAGGGGTTAAGTGTGTCCTAGGGAGTGATTCTAACTGTTAGGGGGCTGGGCCCCAAACATCATCTTCTAAGGTCCCCCTCCAGTGCTCACAGACATCAGGCTTCGGCCCCCCCACCCCGCTCTCTCGTCACTGGCCTTGATTGACAGCAGTAGGAGCCAATAGCTGGATCAAATGAGGGCTCAGGTAAGTATGGAGGGGGGGGGGTGAGGGGGGTGATTATGATGCCTAAACATTTGTTACCTTAATGCAAGGAATGCATTAAAGTGGAACTAAGGGCAAAAGGAACGGAGGGTTATAACCCCTGTCAGATTTTTTTTCATCATCTTTGTCCAATTGCGGAGATTTTTCTTCACTTCCTGTCCCATAGCCAAACAGGAAGTGAGAGGAAATACCTGAAAATTAAGAAAATCCCTTGGGGATTCCCAGATCACCAGAACGAGGGGGCGTGTACTTAAAGTGTTACTTAACCCAGGACCCTGCATTCACAATATCTGGTCTCCCACAGTACACAGAACATGGAAATGCAATTATTTTACTAAATATAAACTGCTAAATACCTTTTCTCATCAGCAGTATATAGTAGTCCTGTGACTTCTATTAGTGTCTGGTTAAAGCTTGTAGGAGGAGTTTTCATTCTCCTCTGACTGTCCTATGAGGGTGCAGGACCCCTCACTTTCTGTTTGGACAGTGCTGATTGGCCCTGTGCTGACCACATGCACCCTCCCAAGAAACTCTCTAGCAATACACACCAAACTGAGCATGTGCAGAGTGCCTCCTAGGGCTCTGTTCTATAAGGAGATGGATTGGGGACAGTAAAAGAAGGGGAGGATCAGACAGCCTTTTTACACAATGTTCAGGATTAACCCCTTAGGTTCCACAGTGAGTATAACAAGAATGCTTTACTGCATATACAGACTGATTTTACTGTTGTGGGTTTAGCAGTACTTTAATGCAGAGACAAACGTCTAGAATTTTGTTGCTTATAGTTACATGCCTCTGGTCTCCCTTTCTCCCCAGTCTCACTGCTCTGTCCCTCATCAGCACCATTAAAAAAAACCTCAATGGGATTTTTTGTTTCTTCTTAGTGGCTGCCAGGGCGATAATTCTGAGATACTGGAAATCTCAGCACACTCCTCCAATAATAAAACGGATAACCGAACGGGTAACAGGAGTTCAGAACAAGAAGCACAGCCAAATAGAGCTTTGCCTGTACTTCTCCATTATCCAGACACTGTCTCCTCTGATCCTCTCCTTCTTCCACTGTCCCCAATATATCTCCTGATAGTACAGAGCTAGGGGACAAGCTGCACGTGCTCAGTTTGGTGTGTATTGCTAGAGAGTTTTTTTTTTTTTTTTCTTCTTGGGAGATTGCATGTGATGGGCACAGGGCCAATCAGCACTGTCCAGACAGAGGGTCAGGGGTCCTGCATCATAAGACAGAGTGGAATGAAAACCTCTCCTACAAGCTTTAACCAAACACTGATAGAAGTCACAAGACTGCTACCGTGTTTCCCCGAAAAAAAGACCTAGCGCTATTTTCCAGCAGGACTGGAATATAAGCCCTACCCCGAAAATAAGCCCTAGTTTAAAATGCTTGTAAAAACCTATATTCCATTCTATTATAGTAGAATATAATGTACAATGTGTGATTTTCTATAATATAATTGGGGGGAAGATAGCTCTGGCGGGTCACAGAAGTGCAGAGCGGCACTTTAACGAAGGTATTTGGCACAATTATATTACAGAAACACACACATTGTACATTATATACTACTATAATAGAGTGAATTATAGGATTTTACAAGCATTTTAACTTCGTTCACACTGAGGATTCCTGTCAGGCAGGGAGAGAGAGGGGGAGAGAAGACAGGACATTACATGGTAAGACCTACTCCGAAAATAAGCCCTACTGTGTCTTTTACTGACAAAATTAATATAAGACCCAGGCTTATTTTCAGGGAAACACGGTATATACGGCTGATGGGAAAAGGTATTTAGCAGTTTATATTTACTAAAATAATTGTATATCCATGTTCTGTGTGCTGTGGGAAACCAGGTATGGTGAATGCAGGGTCCTGGGTTTAGCAACACTTTTCAGGGCATTACAGGAAGCTAATAAAAAGCCAGAAGCGGGTACTTATAGCAGCTATATTTAAAAAAAAAAAAAAATACAGTTATATATTTTTTCTTTCAGAAAAATATACCTGGATTGAATGGAGATATATTGTATCTGAGTTCAACTACAAAACTAAAGTAAAAGGAAAAACATCCCAAATACAATATATATATATATATATATATATATATACACATACATACATACATACATACATACACACACACACACACACACACACACACACACACATATATATATATATATATATATGTGTGTGTATACATGTGTGTGTGTGTACATACATACATACACATATACATGTGTGTGTGTGTGTGTACATACATATATATATATATATATATATATATATATATATATATATATATATATATATATATATATACACACACACACACATATACATACACACAATATATGTACCATATTTAATTATATAAAATATGTACAATATATAAATTATATAAAATATGTACAATATATAAAATATGTACAATATATAATTATATAAAATAGGTACAATATATAATTATATAAAATATGTACAATATATAATTATATAAAATATGTACAATATATAATTATATAAAATATATACAATATATAATTATACAATTATAAAAACACATTAGTGTCATTGTAACACTACACGAGAGTCACTGTGTACGATCGATGTGAACTGGCTCCGTACAGACGGTTTATATTACCGGAGACACGGAGGACCTCCACATGAAGCTGCCAGCTTCTTGTAATGGAACATGGAATCGGTCTGGAACAGTTTAAGGGGAACATGGGGGGGGAGGGGGGGGGGAATAGGATTTTTTTTTTTTCCCTGCTCCAACTGGGGAAATCTCTAAACTCACTTACTTTTCGCTAATTGCTTCCTTCAGGCGGACTGCTTCAGTGCACTAATGGGTTTTAATAAAAACTTCCAATTGGACCAGTAAACCCCTCATTAAGCTGTTTGGAGAACATGAATTTAAGAGAGGGGAGGGCAGGAGGTCGCTAGGAATACGCAAGTCACCTTTGCTGGTGAGTGGTACAGCCCTGATTGAAAACACTGGGGAAGCGACTGCCCATGTCCCCCGAATGCTATATTTAAAGGGGCACTCCAGTCCAACAAGAAAGCTCCACCCAGGACTTTTGTCCTTCATTCTCGTGATGTCTGTGTAAGGCTCCGTTCACATATATGCCAATTGGGTTTTGAACCGTAGTAGTAGTAGGACTGTACTACAATGCTGTAAAATGCATCAAAAAAACGCACCGGACCCCAGTACAGTGGATAAAAAAAAAAAAAAAAAAGAAGAAAAAAGCATCTGGACACCCACTTTATCTAATTCTCTGGCTGTTTGGGAAACAATCGCAAGCTAGTCTCTCCTTTTCACCCTCTAAACCAGGGATATGCAATTAGCGGACCTCCAGCTGTTGCAGAACTACAAGTCCCATGAGGCATGGCAAGACTGACAGCCACAAGCATGACACCAAGAGGCAGAGGCATGATGGGACTTGTAGTTTTGCAACAGCTGGAGGTCCGCTAATTGCATATCTCTGCTCTAAACCATTTAACAATCCCACCTTCCCTCCTGGTCTGGAACCTGGTGCTTTTCATCGGTGGCTCAATCAGGGCCTCTACAGAATTGGGCACTTTTTGACCCTAACGAGGCCCGTTCTCATTAGCCCACTGTCAATCTATATTGAAAATGCCTTTTTCGTTTTTTTTCAAATCTCCAATTACACTCCTTGGGCCCGTCGGTGACTAAGGATCCTTCCGTTACTCCCTGTGAGACATGGTGTATGCTGGAGACAGGGCACAAGGGGGGTAAATCTACCATCTATAGGCTGCTGCTTGACTCCCCTGACAAATTTCCCAACATGTGGGCATGGGATTCGGATCTAGCCTCCGAAAGTGATTTGGATCGTTGGCCTATAAGGGCATTCTGAATATTTCCCAAGTGGAACCCAATGTCAAAGTAAAGTATTGACTAGGTGGTACTTGGTGCCTTATCGTTTATCGAGGCTTTATCTGTCTTCCTCACCCCTATGTTTTTGTGGGTGCCACTCGTTTGCCACCATGTATCATATACAGTTGTGCTCATAAGTTTACATACCCTGGCAGCATTTATGATTTCTTGGCCATTTTTCAGAAAATATGAATGATAACACAAAAACTTTTCTTTCACTCATGGTTAGTGTTTGGCTGAAGCCATTTATTATCAATCAACTGTGTTTACGCATTTTAAATCATAATGACAACAGAAACTACCCAAATGACCCTGATCAAAAGTTTACAGGTGATTTTGGCCTGATAACATGCACACAAGATGACACAAAGGGGTTTGAATGGCTATTAAAGGTAAACATCCTCACCTGTGATCTGTTTGCTTGTAATTAGTGTGTGTGTATAAAAGGTCAATGAGTTTCGTTTCTGGACTCCTGACAGACCCTTACATTAAATATTTTTTTTTTTGTCCCAAGAGATTTAATGAAAAAAAAAAAATATATCATCCAGTGCTGCACTGACGTTTTGAAATCAAAAATTTGCACCCTTAGAAATCCTGAAGGCGGTGCTTGGTTTTCGGGGCCCCGTACGCGGCTAGGCTCCCAAAAAGTCCCACACATGGGGAAAGCAAAAGAATTGTCAAAGGGAAAAGGTAGTTGAACTGTATAAAACAGGAAAGGGATATAAAAAGATATCCAAGGAATTGAGAATGTGAATCAGCAGTGTTCAAACTCTAACCAAGAAGTGGAAAATGAGGGGTTCTGTTGAAACCAAACCACGGTCAGGTAGACCAACTAAAATTGAAGCCACAACTGCCAGGAAAATTGTTTGGGATGCAAAGAAAACCCACAAATAACTTCAGGTGAAATACAGGACTCTCTGACAATATGTGGTGTGGCTGTTTGAAGATGCGCAATAAGGAGGCACTTGAAGAAAGATGGGCTAAATGGTCGGGTCGCCAGAAGAAAGACATTACTACGCAAATGTCACAAAGTATCCCACTTACAATACACCAAACAGCACAGAGACAAGTCTCAAACCTTCTGGCAGAAAGTCATTTGGAGTGATGAGACCAAACTTGAGCTTTTTGGCCACAACCATAAACACTACATTTGGAGAGGAGTCAACAAGGCCTATGATGAAAGGTCCACCATTCCTACTGTGAAACACGGCGGTGGATCGCTGATGTTTTGGGGATGTGTGAGCTACAAAGGCACAGGAAATTTGGTCAAAATTGATGGCAAGATGAATGTAGTATGTTATCAAAAAATACTGGAGGAACATTTGCATTCATCAGCCAGGAAGCTCCGCATGGGACGTACTTGGACATTCCAACATGACAATTATTCAAAACACAAGGCCAAGTTGACCTGTCATTGGCTACAGCAGAATAAAGTGAAGGTTCTGGAGTGGCCATCACAGTCTCCTGACCTCAATATCATTGAGCCACTCTGGGGAGATCTCAAACATGCAGTTCATGCAACACAGCCCAAGAATTTACAGGAACTGGAGGCTTTTTGCCAAGAGGAATGGGCCGCTTTACCATCTGAGAAGATAAAGAACCTCATCCACAAACACCACAAAAGACTTCAATCTGTCATTGATGTTAAAGGAGGCAATACACGGTATTAATAACTGGGGTATGTAAACTTTTGATCAGGGTCATTTGGGTAGTTTCTGTTGTGATTATGATTTAAAAAGAGTAAACACAGTTGATTGATAATAAATGGCTTCAGCCAAACACTAACCATGAGTGAAAGAAAAGTTTTTGTGTTATCATTCATATTCTCCTAAAAATGGCCAAGAAATCATAAATTCTGCCAGGGTATGTAAACTTATGAGCACAACTGTATGGTGGGAATGTCCGAAGTTGCGGGGTTTCTGGAACAGGGTATTTGCTATAATACGGAAGGTTTCGGGGATATCAGTCCCCCAACGACCCCCTGTTGTTCTGTTATATGAACCCGTTGAGCACATTCCCCGCTTTTAGCAGCGTTTGATCTTCTTTACGTTTTTAGCCGCAAAACTTACTATAGCCTGTTCCTAGAAAAAGACCCCAGTATGTGTTTCGTTATATAGGTGAAAGGTATCTTGGATAATGCTCAATGAGCAAATTGTAAGTAGAATTAATGATACTAATAGGCGTTTTGAGGCGGTCTGGAGCCCCCGGGCCAACTATGATCATCTGCAGCTGTAGGGGCCTTGAACATGGTTGACTCTTCTCCTGGAAGCCTCATTTTGTTCTCTCCTCTCTGGGTTTCTCTATTTCTGTCTTTTTTCCATTTCCCCTTCTGGTTTCTCCATTATATTCTTTTCTTCGATATCTGAGTTCTCTCTCGCGGGGGGCTTCTTATCTTCAAAAAGGGTTGCAGTTGGTGTTCATGACAGTTCTTTGTCTTATGCCGCGTACACACGAAGGGACTATCCCGCGGGGATTATCCGCTGGACCGAAGTCGAGCGGATAATCCCCTCGTGTGTGGGCGCCGGCTGACTTTTTTTGCCCAAAGTACAGCGGACTAAAGTTTTAAGTTTTGTTTTAAAATTATCCGCTGGACTTGGCAGTCCGGCGGACAATCCGGCCGTGTGTAGTATGGTCCGGCGGACCAAAAACGACGCAGGCTCAGTAGCAAGTATATTTCTAGTATTTTTCGTTTTCTAGTCCCGTCGTACGTGCTGTACGTCATCGCGTGAACCGTCGGACTTTTAGCGTGATCGTGTGTGGTCAAGTCCGTTCGCTTTTTAGTCCAGCGGACCCAGCTGGAAAGTCCAGCGGATTGTCCGCTGGACTTAGGTCCGCCGGCAAAAGTCCGCACGTGTGTACGCGGCATTAGGCGTATCTGACATAGTAAATTGCCGGTCTCTCCCAATAATTCTTGTTTCAGATTGTGTAATGCCCTGTACACACGATAGGATTTTCCGATAACAAAATCTATGGGATTTTTTTCTGACGGATGTTGGCTCAAACTTGTCTTGCGTACACACGGTCACACAAAGTTGGTCGGAAATTTCGAACGTCAAGAACGCGGTGATGTACGACATGTACGACGAGCCGAGAAAAATGAAGTTCAATAGCCAGTGCTGCTCTTCTGCTTGATCCCGTGGCACTTTGTGGGTCGGAATTGTGTACACACGATCGGCATTTCCGACAACGGATTTTGTTGTTGGAAAATTTGAGAACCAGATCTCAAATTTTGTGTGACGGAAATTCCTATGGAAAATGTGTGATGGAGCCTACACACGGTCGGAATTTCCGACAACAAGGTCCTATCACACATTTTCCATCGGAAAATCCTATCGCGTGTACAGGGCATAAGGATTTTTTCTAGATGCTCTGTATCGTCTATAGCAGGGATATGCAATTAGCGGACCTCCAGCTGTTGCAGAACTACAAGTCCCATGAGGCATTGCAAGACTCTGACAGCCACAAGCATGACACCCAGAGGCAGAGGCATGATGGGACTTGTAGTTTTGCAACAGCTGGAGGTCCGCTAATTGCATATCCCTGGTCTATACCTAGACTGGACAAGGCTTGAGGTCACTTAGACGTTAAGTATTCATTTTGCTATTGTCTCTTTCCCCATAATTGTGGTGGAGAGATGCCTATTATTCAATGTATTTGCAAAGTTTGTGCCAGAATCCTGGCTGTTGCTATGATTACAGTACTTTTCTCTGTCTAGTGTTTAAATCTTCAATAAAAATTTATTGAAAGTAAAAAAAAAAAAAAGCATCTGGAATTTTTTCGGAAATGCATCAAAAACACACTGGAATGCGTCAAAAACATGCAAAAACTAGTCCGGAACGGATCTCGAGTGCGTTTTTGTGGGGTGAACCAGCGCTAAAGAACAGTAAGCTAGGTGCAGAATGAATGTAATGCCCTGTACACACGACCGGTTTTTCCGTCGGAATAAACTCTGAATGTTTTTCCAACGGAATTCCTCTGAAACTTGGGTACACACGATCACACCAAAGTCCAATCGTCAAGAACGCGGTGACGTACAACAGGACTAGAAAAGGGAAGTTTAATAGCCAGTAGTCAATAGCCAGTAGCCAATAGCTTCCGTCTCGTACTTGCTTCAGAGCATGCATTGTTTTTGGTCTGTCGGAACAGCATACAGACGAGCGGTTTTCCCGATAGGAATTGGTTCCGTCGGAAATATTTAGAACAGGTTTTATTTCTAGGTCCGTCAGAATTTTCAAAAAAATAAAGTCCAATGAGGCCTACACAAAGTTTTTGTCGGACTTTCCGCTCGTGTGTACACTAGAGCTGCACGATTCTGGGCAAAATGAGAATCGCGATTCTTTTGCTTAGACTAAAGATCACGATTCTCTCACGGATTCTTAAAAATGGCAATTTTAAAAAGAAAAATCAGCTGTAGACGGCGCATGCACAATCAACACGCCGCTCGAGGTGTATATAGGACTGGGTGTACATGGGATATGAGGTGTATATAGGACTGGGTGTACATGGGATATGATGTGTTTATAGGACTGGGTGTAAATGGGATATGAGGTGTGTATATAGGACTGGGTATACCTGGGATATGAGGTGTATATAGGACATGGGATATGAGGTGTATATAGGACTGGGTGTACATGGGATATGAGGTGTATATAGGACTGGGTGTACATGGGATATGAGGTGTTTATAGGACTGGGTGTAAATGGGATATGAGGTGTGTATATAGGACTGGGTATACCTGGGATATGAGGTGTATATAGGACATGGGATATGAGGCGTATATAGGACTGGGTGTATATGGGATATTGGGTGTATATGGGATATGAGGTGTATATAGGACTGGGTGTATATGGGATATGAGGTGTATATAGGACTGGGTGTATATAGGACATGGGATATGAGGTGTATATAGGACTGGGCGTACATGGGATATGAGGTGTATATAGGACTGGGTGTACCTGGGATATGAGGTGTATATAGGACATGGGATATGAGGCGTATATAGGACTGGGTGTATATGGGATATTGGGTGTATATAGGACTGGGTGTATATGGGATATGAGGTGTATATAGGACTGGGTGTATATAGGACATGGGATATGAGGTGTATATAGGACTGGGTGTACATGGGATATGAGGTGTATATAGGACTGGGTGTACATGGGATATGAGGTGTATATAGGACTGGGTGTAAATGGGATATGAGGTGCGTATATAGGACTGGGTGTACCTGGGATATCAGGTGTATATAGGACATGGGATATGAGGCGTATATAGGACTGGATGTATATGGGATATTGGGTGTATATGGGATATGAGGTGTATATAGGACTGGGTGTACATGGGATATGAGGTGTATATAGGACTGGGTGTACATGGGATATGAGGTGTATATAGGACTGGGTGTACATGGGATATGAGGTGTATATAGGACTGGGTGTAAATGGGATATGAGGTGTGTATATAGGACTGGGTGTACCTCGGATATCAGGTGTATATAGGACATGGGATATGAGGCGTATATAGGACTGGGTGTATATGGGATATGAGGTGTATATGGGATATGAGGTGTATATAGGACTGGATGTATATGGGATATGAGGTGTATATAGGACTGGATGTATATGGGATATGAGGTGTATATAGGACTGGGTGTATATGGGATATGAGGTGTATATAGGACTGGGTGTATATGGGATATGAGGTGTATATAGGACTGGGTGTATATGGGATATGAGGTGTATATTGGACTGGGTGTATATAGGACATGGTATTTGAGGTGTATATAGGACTGGGTGTATATAGGACATGGGATATGAGGTGTATATTGGACTGGGTGTATATGGGATATGAGGTGTATATTGGACTGGGTGTATATGGGATATGAGGTGTATATGGGATATGAGGTGTATATAGGACTGGGTGTATATGGGATATGAGGTGTATATAGGGCTGGGTGTATATACGACATGGGATATGAGGTGTATATAGGACTGGGTGTACCTGGTCATAGGGCTCTTTCTCCAGGATGTGGCCACACAGCTGGGAGCATTGCTCGAACTTCCTCCGCCGGAAGTAGCTCCAGGCCTGCAGCAGAGGCTCCATCTCCAGCCCCATCCCGGCACTCAGCGCAGGACAGTCCGGGGATCAGCGAAGCTGTAGGCCGCGTCTCTATGGAAACGGCTTTACCTCGCTGTGTTCATTTCCCGGATGACATATCCAGCGGCGCGCTGCATCAGGCACTCCGATGACCGACTTCAGTTCCGGTGGCTGACGTCAGTTCCGATATCCACCATTTGCATTTCACGCTGGTTACGTGGAACCGGCGGTAGAAAAGAAAAATCACGGGTCATCCAAAAATGAGATCGTGTGGGGGGGAGTGAATCGAAATCGCGATCTTTTCGCGATTAATCGCGCACCTCTAGTGTACACGGCATTACAGGCACTCAGAAAAAGTTCCCGTTTGACTGAAGTGAACCTTTAAGGAAAAAAGATGGCACGCGCATCCCCATTATGGCACAAGAGTTAAACATGAGACAGAAAAAAAAGCCATATTCAAATGAAGTCAAAAAGAAAAGAAGAATAAAAATAAGATTTCAAAAGAGCGTCTTCCTGCGGGGAACAGGAAGAGAGCGGGAACACAAAGCGAAGTTTTCGGAATGTTTTAAGGCATTGTTCTTTGAAGTCTTGGTCGGCCGTCTTCAGTGCGGCAGAATCCTTCCTTCAGATAGGAGGGAGAATGAGAAGAGATGTTGTTCCTGCAAAATTATAACGCAAACTATATTGTGGTTTTCCTGTATCTCCGCTCTGCCAGGACACATTTACATCTCCTTCATCTGGACGGTCAGGAACATCGCATCCAAGGGACAAGAAAAACACGGGTCCCCCTGGCTACAAAGAGCGAGCGCAGGAAACAAAAGGGGATCAGTCTGCGCTCACAGGCAGTCGCTGAGCTTTG